>PVKP010019767.1:0-41863 GCA_004027715.1 Plecturocebus donacophilus | reverse complement strand
AGCTGACAGCCGCCCCGAGGGAGGCGGGGCTGGGGGGGGAGGGGATCGGGTGGCGCGGTGCAGGACGGGTATCTGGGTGAGAGGGCGCGGCGCGGGTCTGGAGAGAGACGGGCCCCCGTGGTTAGCCCTGACCTTCACCCGGAGAGAACGGTCAAACTCAGATCATGTCTCCTTGGCGGATTCAAAGTACTAAAACATTATGTTCTCAAACGCTGGACCTAAAGCGAAAGGATGTTTGTATTTCAAAAGAATTTAATTGCTTGGGTAAATTAGACCTTCCCGCATATTCCCGAGGCTATTTATGACTTGTCCACTGGTGTTGATGTGGTGTCCTTGGAAATCCGGGTGCAATATGAGGCTGTCCGAAGTTCCTGGTTTAGCGAAGTGAATGTCTCCCTGAGGAATTCTACTTGAAATCACTCTCTCTTCCAGTGAGACCCCGAATTTTGATATGGTAGCTGGAATGTTTTAAAACGGGTGTCTGTAAAGCTGTCCAGGTTTAGATACCTTGTGGAAGCTAATGAAAGCCCAAATGCAAGCCTGCAGTGTAAATGTTTCCCATGTTACTCAGGACTTTCACTGCTGCCATCCTGGTTTAGGCCTTCAGCACTGCACCCCTAAGTCTTATACCACCTTAACATTTTCTTTTGCCTAATAAAGATCACCCATTAAATTCATTCTAATTTGGCTGTTAAATTTTTATATCCTATAATTGTATTTCCCTTCTTTGTCCTCTGGGAATTTATAGTGTGTTAATTCTGGGTACAAGGCAGAATATTAAGTACTGTATTCAAAGCAAAAGTACCAAGGAAAATTCAGAAAAGGGATAAAGAGCTGAGTTTGTCCTGGTGTGGGCAAGAAAGCCTTCAGAGTGGTAAGTAAAACACAAAAAGGACTCTTAAAGATGAATAGGAATTGTCTATGCATGTCTTCTTTGTTCGAATTTCTTACTGTGAACATTTTGAACACGGAAAAGGTGAACAAAAAGCACAAAATCACCCGTACGCCTATTGTAACCGCCCAATAGATTCACCTTGCCCACTGCCTAGACAGAGCCCTTTTATCAAGACAGGGGTATTTACAATAAAGAGTAGTTAACACAGAGGCTGTGTGGGAGACAGGAATTTTATTATTATTAAAATCAGTCTTCCCCCAGCATTGGCAGATCAGCTTTTTTAAGAACTTGGTGGGTGTAGGGAAGCCAGTGAGCCAGGAGTGCTGATTAGTTAGGTAGACGAAATCACAGGGAATTGAAGCTGTCCTATTGAGATGAGTTAGTTCCCAGGTGGGGGTCACAAGATCAGATAAGCCAGTTTATTGATCTGGGTTGTGCCAGCTGATTCATCAAGTCCAGGGTCTGCATAATATCTTAAGCACTGAACTTAGGAGCAATTTAGGGAGGTCAGAATCTTGTAGACTCCAGCTACCTGACTCCTAAACTATAATTCTAATCTTGCGACTCATTTGTTAGTTTTACAAAGGCAGGCTAGTCCCCAGGCAAGAAGAATATTTGTTTTGGAAAAGGACTGTTGTTATCTATGTTTTAAACTATAAGTTCTGTAACTGCCCAAGGGGTTCACCTTGCCTGCTGCCTAGACAGAGCCGATTTATCAAGACAGAAATTGCAATAGAGAAAGAGTAATTTACACAGAGCCAGCTGTGCAGGAGACTGGAGTTTTATTATTACTCATATCAGTCCCTTTAAGGATAATTTGGTTGGGGGGCGGGGTTGGCAGTGAATTGGGAATGCTGATTGGTTGGTTTAAGGATGAAATCATGAGAAGTTGAAGCTGTTTTTTTTTTGCTGAGTCACTTCCTAGGTGAGGGCTACAGAATTAGATGGCACATCTAGGTGGGGCCATCTGGTTGTTAGACATGCAGAAACCCAAAAAGACATCTCAAAAGGCTTAGGTTCACAATGTTACTTTCAAGACTTATTGGGGAAGTTGCAAATCTTACCACCTCCAAATAATGGCTGGTAATATTTAGAATTCCAGCCCCTCTCATCTTGACTTGGTAGCTGGCTTTCATTTGTTTTACAAGACTAGTTTAGACTTTGGGGAAGGGCTATTATATAAACTATACATTAAATTCCTTCCCTAAGGTTGCTTGGCCTATGCCCAAGAATGAACAAGTATAGTTAATAGATTAGAAGCAAGATGGTCAGTTAGGTCTGATATCTTTCACTGTCATAATTTTCTCAGTTATTTGCAAAGGTGGTTCCAATCCCTCCCAAAGTTAGTTCAACCTACACCTGGGAACGAACGAACAAGGACAGCTTAAAGATTAGAAGCAAGATGGAATTGGCTAGGTGAGATCTCTTTCACTGTCTCAGTCATAATTTTGCAAAGGTGGTTTCACTATTGAAGCAGCTACATTGTCTGGGGGATATACCTGGGGTTCATCATTGCATGCCAGGAAAATTGGGGACATGGACCCACATGAGGAGTTTAGGAGTGGAGGTTTAATAGGCAGAAAAGAAGAGAAACAGAAACAGCTTTCTCTATAGAGAGGAGCTCTGAGTGGAAAGGACCTGCAGGTGGTGGATGTGCTGAATTTTATGGTCAGGTTTGAAGAGGTGGTGTCTGATTTATAGAGGGCTCACAGATTAATTTGATCAGGTCTGATGTTTACATAGTACATGGGGAAGGCTGGTTGCTGTACCCTAATCTTATGCAAATGGGGTTTCCAATTGATTGGCACTATCTTGTCTGCTTCTTACTATACATTTGATTGGCAGAGAAGGGAAGATGGAGCCACCATCTTGAACATGTCTAGTCCCTAGCTCCTGCCAGCATTCACCCTTGCAAACTCCCAACTTGTCTGCCTATGTCTGCAGCTAGACTTTACAGGCTGCTCTTCATTAGAAAATGATTTGCAGCTGCTTTTCATTAAAAAGAAAAGCCTCACCAAGGACTCCCATACTTGTACTATCTGCCTAAATAATTTCTTCTTAATTCCTTTATCACTATCACCTAGGTTCAAGTATTTTTCCATATTTATATATTTATATGTGTACCTACGTGTGTGTGTTTTGGTTGTTGGTTTTTGTCAGATCTGTAAGTTGTAGATAAGACACTTCAGTTCTAAATACTTTAGCAATATGTCTCCTACAAGGACATTTTTCTATATGACCATTTCCTATAAAACCTTTATCATACCAATGAAAACAATTATTCACCACTATTATTTAATGTCCAGGCAATATTTACATTTCTCCAGTTGTCCAGTTGTTTCCAAAATACCTTTTGTATATAGTTTGTTTTTGAATCAGGATTCTATGAATGTAAATATTGCCCATTGCAGTTGGGCTTTAACTTTCTTTGGCTTCTTTTAATCTACAACTTTTAATCAAATTAATTTTTCCCCAAAATAACTGTCTTTTTTTAAAAAAATTTAAGATACCAAGCAGTTGTCATGAAGAATGCCTGTTAAAACGCATGTGCTGGATGAAGAGACCCCCTAAACAGGCTTTGTGTGAGCAACATGGCTGTTTATTCACCTGGGTGTGGTCAGGCTGAGTCTGAAAAGAGTCAGTGGAGGGCAGTGGGATAGGAGTTGGTTTTATAGGTTTGGGGTAGGCAGTGGAAAGTTACAGAAGTTACAGTTTAGGGAGGTTTTGCAAGCTGGGAGGGGGTCATAGGATATGGAGTCATGAGGTTGACCAAGGTTGGTTAAAAAGTCCAATTGTCTAATCAGTTAAGGTGGGAATAAGGAACAAATAGAAGAATGTCTCAAGTTAATTAGGCACCGCAGGGGCTGATGATTCTTCCCTTTTGTGGTTTTCCAGTTACTTCAGACTTTTTATTCCCAGGAACTCTTCTGGAGGTATATGTGCAGGTCACAGAGGTTACCATGCAGTCCATGGCAGCATCGGTCAGCCTAAAAGACCTTACAATGCCCTAATGCTGGATTGTCTGAGTTTATTTATTTCGTGCCTCTAGATCTTGTATTTACTCTCAACTGCAAGTTACCAGAGGCTTGAGGAGTTCAGATTAAACATTTGACAAGGATACGTCAAAGGTCGTACTGTGTAGTTAATATTGTATCACATTAGGAGGCATTTAATAATCAGATTTGTCCCACTGTTGGTGCTCCTGTAAACCAGCAGCATCTAATCTTTTGGCTTCCCTGGGCCACAGTCGAAGAAAAGGAATGGTCTTGGGCTACACATAAAATACACTAACACTAACGGTAACTGATAAACCACAAAACAAAACAAAAGTGCAAGAAAAAGTCATAATATTTTAAGAAAGCTTACAAATTTGTCTTGGGCTGCATTCAAAGCCATCCTGGGCTGCATGTGGCCGGTGGGCTGGCTGCAGATTGGACAAGCTTGCTGTAAATCAAAAATAAAATTCTAAAATTTCCCCAGCTATCTGAATGGACTTTCTCCTAGGCCAGGGCACTTTAAAATTTAACCTGAAATGCTGATTCAGACCATGACAGGGAAGTGGTGGTCAGACATGCCTCTTTATACCCTCTGTGATATTAACATCAACAAAGACCTTAAGTCTGATAAGAAAAATTTATAATCTGTTCTCTCTGAAAGGGAGAGAGAGAACAGAATGTTTTTTTCTTCTCACCTGAAAGCTTTCTCTGCACAATAAGAACTTTGGTCTCCACAGTCCTTCATCTTTTTTTAAAAATTTTTTATTTTTATTGCATTTTAGGGTTTGGGGTACATGTGAAGAACATGCAAGATTGTTGCATAGGTACACACATGGCAGTGTGATTTGCTGCCTTCCTCCCCACCATCTATATCTGGCATTTCTCCCCATGCTATCCCTCCCCATCTCCCCACCCCACACTGTTCCTCCAGTTTCCCCCTGACAAACCCCAGTGTGTGATGCTACCCTCCCTGTGTCCATGTGTTCTCATTGTTGAACATCCACCTATGAGTGAGAACATGCGGTATTTGATTTTCTGTTCTTGTGTCAGTTTGCTGAGAATGATGGTTTCCAGGTTCATCCATGTCCCTACAAAGGACATGAACTCATCGTTTTTTATGGCTGCATAATATTCCATGGTGTATATGTGCCACAATTTCCCTGTCCCGTTAATCATCGATGGGCATTTGGGTTGGTTCCAGGTCCTTGCTATTGTAAACAGTGCTGCAATGAACATTTGTGTGACTGTGTCCTTATAGTAAAACGATTTATAATCCTTTGGATATATACCCAGTAATGGGATTGCTGGGTCAGATGGAATTTCTATTTCTAGGTCCTTGAGGAATCGCCACACTGTCTTTCACAATGGTTGAACTAATTTACACTCCCACCAACAGTGTAAAATGTTGCTATTTCTCCACATCCTCTCCAGGATCTGTTGTCTCCAGATTTTTTAATGATCGCCATTCTAACTGGCGTGAGATGGTATCTCAATGTAGTTTTGATTTGTATCTCTCTAATGACCAGTGGTGATGAGCATTTTTTCATATGTTTGTTGGCCTCATGTATGTCTTAGTTTGTAAAGTGTCTGTTCATATCCTTTGTCCACTTTTGAATGGGCTTGTTTGTTTTTTTCTTGTAGATCTGTTTTAGTTCTTTGTAGATTCTGGATATTAGCCCTTTGTCAGATGGGTAGATTGCAAAAATTTTTTAGCATTCTGTTGGTTGCCAATTCACTCTAATGATTGTTTCTTTTGCTATGTGGAAGCTGTGGAGTTTGATTAGGTCCCATTTGTCTGTTTTGGCTTTTGTTGCCAATGCTTTTGGTGTTTTGGTCACGAAGTCCTTGCCTATGCCTATGTCCTGAATGGTTTTGCCTAGATTTTCTTCTAGGGTTTTTATGGTGTTAGGTCTTATGTTTAAGTCTTTAATCCATCTGGAGTTAGTTTTAGTGTAAGGTGTCAGGAGGGGGTCCAGTATCTGCTTTCTGCATGTGGCTAGCCAGTTTTTCCAACGCCATTTATTAAACAGGGACTCCTTTCCCCATTGCTTGTTTTTGTCAGGTCTGTCAAAGATCAGATGGCTGTAGATGTGTGGTGTTGCCTCCAAGGCCTCTGTTCTGTTCCGTTGCTCTATATTTCTGTTTTGGTGCCAGTACCATACTGTTTTGATTACTGTTGCCTTGTAGTATAGTTTGAAATCCGGTAGTGTGATGTCTCCAGCTTTGTTCTTTTTGCTTAGAACTGACTTGGCTATGCGGGCTCTCTTTTGGTTCCATGTGAAGTTTAAAGTGGTTTTCTGGTTCTGTGAAGAAGGTCATTGGTAGCTTGATGGGGATAGGGTTGAATCTGTAAATTACTTTGGGCAATATAGCCATTTTCACGATATTGATTCTTCCTAACCATGAGCATGGAATGTTTCTCCATCTGTTTGTGTCCTCTCTTATTTCGTTGAGCAGTGGTTTGTAGTTCTCCTTGAAGATGTCCTTTACGTTCTTTGTTAGTTGTATTCCTGGGTATTTTATTCTCTTTGTAGCAATTGTGAATGGCAGTTTGTTCTTGATTTGGCTCTCTTTAAGTCTGTTATTGGTATATAGGAATGCTTGTGATTTTTGCACATTGATTTTGAATCCTGAGACTTTGCTGAAGTTGCTTATCAGTTTCAGAAGATTTTGGGCCGAGACAATGGGGACTTCTAGATATACAATCATGTCATCTGCAAATAGAGACAATTTGACTTCCTCCTTTCCTATTTGAATACGCTTTATTTCTTTTTCTTGCTTGATTGCTCTAGCTAGAACTTCCAATACTATATTGAATAGGAGTGGTGAGAGAGGGCATTCTTGTCTAGTGCCATTTCAAAGGGAATGCTTCCAGTTTTTGCCCATTCAGTATGATATTGGCTTTTGGTTTGCCGTAAATAGCTTTTATTATTTTGAGATACGTTCCGTCAATACCTAGTCTATTGAGTGTTTTTAGCATAAAGGGCTGTTGAATTCTGTCAAAGTCCTTCTCAGCATCAATTAAGATAATCATGTGGTTTTTGTCTTTGGTTCTGTTTATGTGGTGAATTATGTTTATAGACTTGTGTATGTTGAATGAGCCTTGCATCCCCGGGTTGAAGCCTACTTGATCGTGGTGGATAAGCTTTTTGATGTGCTGTTGCAATCGGTTTGCCAGTATTTTATTGAAGATTTTTACATCTGTGTTCTTCATGGATATTTGCCTGAAGTTTTCTTTTCTTGTTGAGTCTCTGCCAGGTTTTGGTATCAGGTTGATGTTGGTCTGATAAAATGTTTTGGGAAGGATTCCCTCTTTTTGGATTGTTTGGAATAGTTTCAGAAGAAGTGGTACCAGCTCCTCTTTGTATGTCTGGTAGAATTAGGCTGTGATCCCATCTGGACCTGGGCTTTTTTTGGGTGGTAGGCTCTTAATTGCTGCCTCAATTTCAGACCTTGTTATTGGTCCGTTCAGGATTTCAACTTCTTCCTGGTTTAGGCTTGGGAGGATACAAGTGTCCAAGAATTTATCCATTTTTTTCCAGGTTTACTAGTTTATGTGCATAGCATTGTTTGTAATAATCTCTGATGATAGTTTGTATTTCTGTGGAATCTGTGGTGATATCCCCTTTATTGTTTTGTATTGCATCTATTTGATTCTTCTCTCTTTTCTTTTTTATTAATCTGGCTAGTGATCTGTCTATTTTGTTGATCTTTTTGAAAAACCAGCTCCTGTATTTTTTGATTTTTTTGAAGGGTTTTTTTGTGTTTCTGTCTCCTTCAGTTCTGCTCTGATATTAGTTATTTCTTGTCTTCTGCTAGGTTTTGAGTTTTTCTGATCTTGCTCCTCTAGCTCTTTCAATTTTGACGATAGGGTGGCAATTTTAGATCTTTCCTTGCTTCTCATGTGGGCATTTATTGCTATATATTTTCTTCTAGACACTGCTTTAAATGTGTCCCAGAGATTCTGGTGTGGTGTGTCATCGTTTTCGTTTAAGAACATCTTTATTTCTGCCTTCATTTCATTGTTTATCCAGTCAACATTCAAGAGCCAGTTGTTCAGTTTCCATGAAGCTGTACGGTTCTGAGTTAGTTTCTGAATTCTGAGTTCTAAATTGATTGCACTGTGGTCTGAGAGACTGTTTGTTATGATTTCCATTCTTTTGCATTTGCTGAGGAGTGATTTACTTCCCATTATGTGGTCAATTTTAGAGTAAGTGTGATGTGGTGCTGTGAAGAATGTATATTCTGTGGATTTGGGGTGGAGAGTTCTGTAAATGTCTATTAGGTTTGCTTGGTCCAGGTTTGAGTTCAAGTCCTGGATATCTTGTTAATTTTCTGTCTTGGTGATCTGTCTAATATTGACAATGGGGTGTTATAGTCTCCCACTATTATTGTGTGGGAGTCTAAGTCTCTTTGTTAATCATTAAGAACATGCTTTATGTATTTGGGTGCTCCTGTATTGTGTGCGTATATATTTAGGATCGTTAGCTCTTCTTGTTGCATTGATCCTTTTACCATTATGTAATGTCCTTCTTTGTTTCTTTTGAAATTTGTTGATTTAAAGTCTATTTTATCAGAGACGAGATTTGCAACTCCTGCTTTTTTTTTCTCTCCATTTGCTTGGTAAATCTTCCTCCATCCCTTTATTTTGAGCCTTTGTGTATCCTTGCATGTGAGATGGGTTTCCTGGATACAGCACACTGATGGGTTTTGGCTTTTTATCCAATTTGCCAGTCTATGTCTTTTGACTGGGGCCTTTAGCCCATTTACATTTAGGGTTAATATTGTTATGTGTGAATTTGATCCTGCCGTTTTGATGCTAGCTGTTTGTTCTGCCCATTAGTTGATGCAGTTTCTTCATTGTGTTGATGCTCTTTACCATTTGGTATGTTTTTGGAGTGGCTGGTACTGGTTGTTCCTTTTTATGTTTAGTGCCTCTTTCAGAAGCTCTTTTAAAGCAGGCCTGGTGGTGATGAAATCTCTGAGTACTTGCTTGTTCATAAAGGATTTTATTTTTCCTTCACTTATGAAGCTTAGTTTGGCTGGATATGAAATTCTGGTTGAAAGTTCTTTTCTTTAAGGATGTTGAATATTGGCCCCACTCTCCTCTGGTTTGTAGTGATTCTGCTGAGAGATCTACTGTGAGTCTGATGAGGTTTCCTTTGTGGGTAACATGACCTTTCTCTCTGGCTGCCCTTAGCATTTTCTCCTTGATTTCAGCCCTGGTGAAGCTGATGATTATGTTTGGGGTTGCTCTTCTTGAGGAATATCTTTGCGGTGTTGTCTGTATATCCTGGACTTGAATATTGGCCTGCCTTGCTAGGTTGGGGAAGTTTTCTGGATAATATCCTGAAGAGTATTTTCCAGCTTGGATTCATTCTCTCCATCACATTCAGGTACAGCTATCAAACATAGATTAGATCTTTTCACATAGTCTCATATTTCTTGGAGACTTTGTTCATTCCTTTTTACCCTTTTTTTCTCTAATCTTGCCTTCTCGTTTTATTTCATTGAGTTGATCTTCGACCTCTGATATCCTTTCTTCTGCTTGGTCAGTTTAGCTATTGAAACTTGTGCAAGCTTCACAAAGTTCTCGTGTTGTATTTTTCAGCTCCATCAATTAACTTATATTCCTCTCTAAATTGTTTATTCTCATTAGCATTCCATCAAATATTTTTCAAGGTTCTTAGTTTCTTTGCATTGGGTTAGAACATGTTCTTTTAGCTCACAGAAGTTTCTTATTACCCACCTTCTGAAGCCTGGTTCTGTTGATTCATTACACTCATTCTCCATCCAGCCTTGTTCCCTTGCTGGTGAGAAGTTGTGATCCTTTGTAGGAGGAGAGGCATTCTGGTTTCGGTGTGCTCATCCTTTTTGCACTGGTTTCTTCCCATCTTTGTGGATTTGTCCACCTGTCGCCTTTGTAGTTGTTAACTTTCAGATTGGGTCTCTGAGTGGCCATCCAGTTTGTTGATGATGAAGTAATTTCTTTCTGTTTCTTAGTTTTCCTTCTAACATTCAGGCCCCTCTGCTGTAGGACTGCTGATGTCCACTCCAGGCCCTGCTTGCCTGGGGATCACCTGCAGCGGCTGCAGAACAGTAAGGGTTGCTGCCAGTTTCTTCTGCTATCTTTGTCCCAGAAGGATACCTCCCAGATGTCAGTCTGAGCTCTCCTTTATGAGGTGACTCTTTGGATATACAGGGGTCAGGGAGCTGCTTGAGGAGACAGTCTGTCTTTTATAGGAGCCCAAGTGCTGAGCTGTGAGCTCCGTTGTTCATTTAGAGCTGCTGGGCAGGTATGTTTAAGTCTGCTGCAGCAGAACTCATAAACCCCCCAACTTTTTTTTTTCCCAGGTGCTCTGTCCCAGGGATTTAGGGCTTTACTGATGAGTTTCTGTTATGCTGCTACCTTTTTTCAGGGCTGCCCTGCCCAGCGAGGAGGCAGCCTGGTCTGACTGATTGATTCACGAGAACTTCGTGAAACATGCACAAGTTTCAATAGCTAAATTGACCAGTCAGAATCACTGTCTGACTGCAGAGGCTTTGCTGAGTTGCTGTGGGCTCCGCCCAGCTGCCATGTGAACTTCCCTGCAGTCCTGTTTATACGGATATAGTTAGAACTGCCTCGTCAATGGCTGTCCACCTCTATAATGGCGGACTCTGTCTGTGATGGCAGACTGCCTCGGCAATGGTGGGCTGCCCCAGCAATAGCAGACTACCGCCGTAGTGGTGGACTGCCTTGGTAATGGTGAGCACCCCTCCCCCACAGAGCTGGACTGTCCCTGGATTCAGCTGTGCTTGCTGTGAAACTCTCAATCCAGAGCGTTTCAGTTTGCTATTTTTTTGTTGGGGTGGGACCAGCTGAGCCTGATCACCTGGCTCCTTGCCTCAGAGCCTTTTTTTTTTTTTTTTTAGTTGAACGGGCAACTCTGTCTTACAGGTGTTCCAGCCACCTATTGAAAAGGTGCTGGGATCTGTGTGATTTCCCATGCGGTGACCCACTGCACCGGCTAAAACAGCCGCGTTGAGATTCATGGAACTTTTTTGCCCGGAAATCTCCTGGCCTGGCTCCCTGTTTCAGTCCCCTTTTTTTTATCAGCTGAATGGGTGACTCTGTCTCCAAGGAGCTCCAATTGCCAGCTAAAAGGGCGCCCAGACCTATGTATTTTGTGAGGAGAACCACTGTGCCGGCCAAAATAGCCGCACCAGCCAAAACAGCAGTGCTGGCCACCTGTGGGGCTCCTCCGCCTGGGAATCTCCTGCTCTATGAGCAATAAAAATCCGTCTGGAAATGCAGCATCTACTCACCCTTTGTGCTTTCACTGGGAGCTGCAATCCTGAGCTGCTCCTAATAGGCCATCTTGGATCCATCCTCCTTGTTTATTTTTTGTTTATTTTTTTCAGTAGTTTCATAGTTACAGGTTGTACATTTAAGCCTTTAATCCCCTTTGATTTTTGTATATGTGAGAAATAGGGTTCTAGTTTCATTCTACATGTAGATATCCAGTTTCCCAGCACTATTTATTGAAGATACTCTCATTTTCCCACTGTATGTTTTGGTGACTTTGTCAAAAATAAGTTTGCTATAAATGTGTGGATTTATTTCTGGGTTCTATATTTTGTTTCATTAGTTTGTATGTCTTTTATATGCAAATACTATGCTGTTTTGGTTACTACAGCTTTGTAGTGTATTTTGACGTCAGGTAATTTAGTACCTCCAACTTTGTTCTTTGTGCTCAGAATTGCTTTGACTATTCAGGATCTTTTGTTATACTGCACAAATTTTAGGATTGTTTTTTCTATTTCTATGAAGAATATCATTGGTATTTTGTTAGGGATTGCATTAAATCTGCAGATTTCTTTGGGTCTACAGAGTATGGACATTTTAACAGTAATAATTCTTCCAATCCATGAGCATGAGATATTTTTCCATTTTTTTTTGGATGTATTCTTTAATTTCTTTCAACAGTGTTTTATAATTTTCATTGTAGCATTCTTTTGCTTCTTCATTGCAGCGTTTTTTTTTTTTGCTTAAATTTATTCTTATGTATTGCATATTTTGTAGCAATTGTAAATGGACTTGCTTTCTTGATTACATTTTCAGATTGTTGGCTGGTGGCATATAGAACTTCTACTGATTTTTGTATGTTGTTTTTGTATCCTGCAACTTTACTGAATTTATCACTTTTACCAGTTTTTTGCCAACATCTTTAAGTTTTTCTGCATATAAAAATTATGTCATCTGCAAATGAGGACAATTTGACTTCTTCCTTTCCAAGTTGGATGCTGTTCATTCTTTTCTCTCGTCTGATTCCTCTGGCTAGGACTTATGATGTTTAATAAAAATGGTGAAAGTGAGCATCCTTGTCTTATTCTAGATCTTAGAGGAAGGGCTTTCAATTTTTTCCTATTCACTATTATGCTAGCTGTAGGTTTGTCATATGTGGTCTTTATTGTTTAGAGATATGTTCCTTCTATACCCAGTCTGTTGAATGTTTTCATCATGAAAATATATTGAATCTTATATAATACTTTTTTGGAATGTACTAAATGATCATTCTGTTTTTGTTCTTGATTCTTCTTTTTTTTTTTTTTTTTTTTTTTTTTTTTTTTTTTTTTTTTTTTTTTTTTTTTTTTTTTTTTTTTTGAGACAGAGTCTTACTATGTCACCCAGGCTAGAGTGCAATATCACAATCTCGGCTCACCGCAACCTTTGCCTCCTGGGTTCATGCAAATCTCGTGCCTCAGTCTCCTGAGTAGCCGGGATTAGTGGCATGCACCACCACACCTGGCTAATTTTTTTAATATTAGTACAGACAGGGTTTCACCATGTTGCCCAAGCTAGCCTCAAGCGATCTGCCTGCCTTAGCCTCCAAGGTGCTTTGATTCTATTATCCTAATATATTACATTTATTGATTTACATGTTTGGAACCATTCTTGCATCCAGAGATGAATGCCAATGAATGATTCTTTTAATGTATTATTAAATTTGATTTGCTAGTATTTTGTTTAGGATTTTTACATCTATGTTTATCAGAACTATTGATCTGTAGTTTTCTTTTCTTTTTCTGAGACAGGGTCTCACTCTGTCACCAGTCTCAACTTCCCAGTCTCAAGCAATCCTCTCAACTCAGCCTCCTGAGTAGGCTGGGACAATTACGTACTACCATGCCCCCAGCTAATTTTTTTTTTTTTTTTTTGGTAGGGATGGGGTCTTACTACATTGCCAAGGCTGGTCTCCAACTCCTGGGCTCAAGCAATTCCACCTTGGCCTACCAAAGTGCTGGGATTAAAGGCACGAACCACCATGCCTGGACTAGTTTTCCCTCCCTCCCTCCCCTCCCTTCCTCACCTCCTTCCCTCCCTCTCTTCTTCCTTCCCTCCCTTCCCTCCCTTCCCTCCCATCTACCCCTCCCTCCCATCCCTCTTTCTTTCTTTCTCTCTCTTTCTTTCTTCTTCCTTCCTTCTTTCTTCTTCTTTTCTTTCTTTCTTTCTTTCTTTCTTTCTTTCTTTCTTTCTTTCTTTCTTTCTTTCTTTCTTTCTAGTATTTCCTTTTTCATCTCTGATTTTATTTCTTTGGGTCTTATCTCTTTAGTTTTTTTTTAGTCTAAATAAAGGTTTTAAAGTTTTGTTTATCTTTTCCAAAAACAAAATTTTCCTTTTCTGATCTTTTGTATTGTTTTTAATTCTCAATTTCATTTATTTCTGCCCTAATCTTTATTATTTCTTTTATTCTACTAATTTTGGGTTTGTTTGTTCTTGCTTTTCTAGTTTTTTGGGTCCATTATTAGGTTGTTTATTTAACAATTTTCCACTTTTTTGTTGTAGATGTTTATTGCTATAAACTTTCCTCTTGAAACTGCTTTTGCTTTATGCCATAGGTTTGGGTGGGTTGTGTTTTTCATTTGTCTCAAGAAATGTTGTAATTTCTTTCTTGATTTCTTCATTGACCCACTGGTTGTTCAGGAGCACATTGTTTAATTTCCAAATATTTATGCAGTTTCTAAAATTCCTTTTGTTATTGATTTCTAGTTTTATTTCATTGTGGTCAGGACAGATAGTTGATATAATGTTGATTTTTTTTTAAATTTTTAAGATTTATCAGGCTGAGTATCATAGTTCACACCTATAGTTCCAGCTGCTCAGAGTGCTGAAGTGGGAGGATTGCTTGAGCCAAGGAGTTCAAGACCAGCCTGGGCAACATAGTGAAACCCCATCTCTACAAAAAAATAGAAAAATTAGCCAGGTGTAGTGGCACATACCTGTAGTCCCAACTACCTTTGAGGCTGAGGTGGCAGGATCACTTGAGCCCAGAGGTTGAGGCTGCAGTGAGCTATGTTGGTCTGGGTGACACAGCGAGACTCTGTCTCAAAACAACAACAACAACAAAAACCATAAAACTTGTTTGTGGCCTAGCATGTGATGATTTTGGAGAATGTTCTGTGTCCAATTAGAAGAATGTGTATTATGCAACAGTTTGCATGAAATGTTCTGTAAATGTCAGTTAAGTTCACTTGATCTAGAGTGTAGCTTAATTCTGATATTTCTTTGTTGATTATCTGTTTTAATGATCTGTCCATTGCTATTAACAGAGAGATAATAATAGAAGGGTATAATAGAGAGATAGTGAAGTCCTCTACTATTGTTATATTGCAGTTTACCTCTTTCTTTTGACCTATTAATTTTTACTTTATATGTTTCAGTGCTCCAATGTTGGGGGCATATATATTTATAATTTTTATATTTTCTCACTGAATTAACCCCTTAATTATTAGTGAGCTTCTTTGTCTCTCTTTGCAGTTTTTGACTTGAAATCTGTTTTATCTGATGTAAGTATAGCTATTCTTGCTTTTATAAAATTTCAGTTTTTATGGAATATCCTTTTAAACCCATCACTTTTTTTTTTAAGATAGTCTTGCTCAGTCATTCAGGCCGGAGTGCAATGGTGTGATCCCAGCTCACTGCAACCCTCCATCTCCTGGTCTCAAGCAGTCCTCTCACCTCAGCCTATCTGGTAGGTGAGACTACCTCATAGCCACCACACCTGGCTAATTTTTGTATTTTTTATAGTGATGATGTTTCACCATGTTGCCCAGGCTGGTTTCAAACTCCTAAGTTCAAGTGATCTGGTGACCTTTACCTCCAAAAGTGGTGGTATTACAGGAATGAGCCACCTAGTCTAGCCCCCATCATTTTCATTCTCTGTGTCTTCATACGTGAAGTTAGCTGTAGGCAGCATATAGTTGGGTCTTTTTAAAAAATGTATTAAGTCATTCTCTGTCTTTTTATTTTTTGAGAAAGAGTCTCTGTCACGCAGTCTGGAGTGCAGTGACTTGATCTTAGCTCACTGCAACGTACACCTCCTGGGCTCAAGTGATCCTCCCACTTCAGCCTATGAAATATCTGGGCCTATAGGCATGCACCACCATGCCTAGCTAATTGTTGTATTTTTAGTAGAGACAAGATTTCACTATGTTAGCCAGGCTGGTCTTGAACTCCTGGCCTTAGGTCATCTGCCTGCCTTGGCCTCCCATAGTGTTGGGATTACAGGCATAAGCAACCTTGCCCGGTCATATATCTTTTAAGTGGAAAATTTAGTTCATGTTAACATTGATAGGTAAGGACTTACTACTACCATTTTGTTACTTGAATTTTGGTTGTTTTAGAATTTTTCTCCTCCTTTTTTTTTTTTCTTACTGTATTCCATAGTAAATAAGTGATTTTTCTCTGATAATTTCCTGGTTTTTTGTTATTAGTGTGTCTATTAATGGTTTTTGCTTTGTAGTTACCATGGGGCTTACGAAAACTTCTTATAATTATTAGAAATTATTTTAAACTGATGGCAACTTTAATCACAAAGAAAAGAAACAAATAAGCAAAGAAAAAACTGTAACACTCTGTACTTTAACTTCATTCCTCCACTTTTTAACTTTATGTTTTCTCAGTTTATATCTTTTTATATAGCTTATCTCAACAAATGTTGTAGTTATTATTTTTGATAGATTTGCTTTTCAGTCTTTATACTAAAGATCTGGTTGCCTTATACATCACAATTACAGTATTGGAATATTCTGAATTTGTATGTGTACTTACTTTTACCAGTGAATTTTATGCCTTTAGATGATTTCTTGCTACATGATAGTGTCTATTTCTTTCAGATAAAAATCTGTCTTTACCATTTCTTGTAAGACAGGTCTGGTGGTGATGAATTCCCCTAGCTTTTGTTTGTCTGAGAAAGTCTTTATTTTTTCTTCATGTTTGAAGAATAACTTTGCTAGATACAGTATACTCAGTTGGAAGTTTTTCCCTTCAGCACTTTGAAGATGTCATCCCACTCTCTCCTGGCCTATAAAATTTCCACTGAGCAGTCTGTTGCCAGATGTATATAGGAACTCCCTTATATGTTATTTGCTTCTTTTCTCTTGCTGCCTTAAAGAGTTTTGTTTGACCTTTGGGATCTTTATTATTATATGCCTTGGGGTAGTCTTATTTGGGTTGAATCTTCTTTGTATTTGTTGACCTTCTTATACCTGGATATTTATATCTTTCTCTAGGTTGAAAGTTCCCTGTTATTATTTCTTTGAATAAACTTTCTACTATATTTTTTTCTGCCTATCTTTCCCTTCTGACCTGGGGTGAGTCCCACATGCTGTTTGGAGCAATGGTTCAGAATCAGGGCTCAGAATTTGGGATTCTGCCCATCTGTGCTTTACTGTGAGTGGGCTGGTACCTGGTTGCAAGAGAAAATTTCCTGTACTCTTCCCTCTTCTTCCCCAGTTGGAAGGAGTGTCTCTCCATGCTTCATTGTCCAGAGTTGGGAGTGCTGGTGACACATGCACTCCCATGGGTGCCAAAGCTGGTGTCATGCTGGGTTGCACCCCTAGCACACAGCTTCTAAGACCAGTGCAGTATGGGAGCTTGCATGACAATCACAGTTGTTATGGCCTGGATGCAGCTGAAATGTATCTGGGGACCAAGGCCACTTTAGGCAGCTGGTAGTGAAGCCAGTCAGGACCCAGTTTCCTCCTGCTAGACAGTAGATTCTTCTCTTCCCCAGGGCTAATCTAAATGCTCCCTCCCTGGGCACCTGAAGAATTCTTCCCAGTGCTGTATAGATTTACTTTTTAAAAAATTTTATTTAGGTAATGTGTACATGTGCAGGTTTGTTACACAGGTACATTGTGTGTCATGGGGGCTTGGTGAACAGATTATTTTGTTACCCAGGTAATAAGCATAGTACCTGAAGCTACATAACTTTTGTCATTAGTCATTTAAATCCCCAACTGCTTCTGAGTTTTTTTGAGGCTCTGTAAGATAACAGAAGCAGTAGCTAATTTGGGTAAGCTTAGACTCCAGATAAGATCTAGTTTAATCTTTTCATCTGAATTAATCTTTATTAGACGGGTATATGGCCAGATGATGAATCCAAATTTGAAAAGTTTGGAGGAATTATAATTTTTCGAGAAAGGCAAATTAAGGAGCTCGAAGGGGCTTATAGGAAAGAAGGCAGTTTCGGGAAGGGAACAAAAGAGTAAGGTGGCCATTTTCAGTAGTCCAGTACTTTCAAGCAATACAAAGAAATGACTATTGCAAATAGAAAGAGAAACAGTATTAATAATAGAATTGTCTTTTGTTCTACCCTGATATGAAAAGTTTTTTGGAGAAGCTGTTTATACTGATATAGTCTTTCTTTTTGCCCATGTATTATGGGGAAGCTGTCTGTGGAAGTCATCTCTTTCTGGAGGTCTTGTAATGGGCTTCAGGGTTAGATTTTCAATAGAACTGCAAATTTAGTTTATGAGATTCTTTGCTCATTTACACGTGAAAGCATGAATCCACAGGAGTATTCTCTTCATTTTAAAGAGCAGTATTTCTGGTTAAGAGTACCTTAATGATCCTTTTATTATGTTTTTAAGGCTAACTTTTGTTGGTATCTTTCTATTGTACCCAGCCTCCAGGTTGTATATCATGCAGGGTGTGCATCATGCAGGGTTGTGCTTGATGGTGTACTTGGGATGTGCAACTTCCATCCATTGAGTATATGATTGTGCCTATGGTATTGGTTTTTGACAGTATCTGACAATTCAGAATGTGTTTTATTCTGAAACATTGAACAATTTTACTTTAAAATTATGTTAGTTTATTTTATCTTTTTAGAGCTTTAAGAGTTATATAGACAAATAAGTTTTCATTTTAAAGGGAGAACCTTCTGTAATTCTTTAAGTATTTCACCTGTAAAGTAAGTTCCTTTATTATTAGAGGTTATTGAATGTATTCCGAATGTGGGGAAAGTAAAACCCATAAATACTTTTTATTGTAACAATTAAGGGCTTAATCATTTGTCAGAAGAAATATAATCTAACCAGAAAATTATAGATGAAACATCTAGTTTTTCAATTTTGGCACCTGAATGCTATCCATTTTTAAATGGTTGCATAGTCTTTGAGTTGATCAGAGCTTTATCTTACACTTATAGTTGTTTTTTTGTGTGTGTTACAATTACAAATAAGGCAAGGCTTTGTTACTAGTTGAATGTGTCAGGTAAAAACATCTTCACCAATATTTTTGTAATATTTGTTCCAATTTGTTCTGCCATTATGGGTGCTTTCATGTGACATGAGAGCAAAAATTCTGACAATTGACTTAGGTACCACAAAGTTACCTTCTTTGAAATGCTAAAGTCAAGCTTGCTGTTCATGAGACAGGTCTGAAATAACCAGTATCTTTTTCTCTTCTGAAGAGGTAGAATCATTATTATATTTGAATTAGTCCTTCTGAGTTCATTATATCAGACTGAGCAACTATCTTTTAGATGCTAATAGTGGTTAAATCAGTGTGGGCTGTTGATTTTGCAGAGTAATTGCTTAGGTTATTTCCTTTAGCTTAAAAAAAATTATATGTGGGTTTCAGTCTTAATGACAGAGATTCCCTTCAGATGTGGGATTGGCTCTCATGAGTCATTATTTTATTTTTCATTTTTTTTTAGACTGAATCTCATTCTGTTGCCTAGGCTGGAGTGCAGTGGGGCAATCTTGGCTCACTACAACCTCTGTCTCCAAGGTTCAAGTGATTCTCCTGCCTCAGCCTCTGGTGTAGCTGGTATTACAGGCATGTATCACCACACCCAGCCAATTTTTGTATTTTTGGTAGAGACAAGTTTTCACCATGTTGGCCAGGCTCGTCTAGGACTCCTGACCTTAGGAGATCCGCCTGCCTTGGCCTCCCAAAGTGCTGGGATTACAGGCATGAGCTAGTGCACCCAGCCTCTTTTTCATTTTTGAATGGAGTTTCTGAGTTTGTTTCAGTGTCTTTTCATCATCATAAAAAACTTGAAGGCATGTTTATTTGCATAGATGTTAACTGTTAAACCTTTAACAACTCGTCATGGTTTGAGCTATTAGCTCAGCCATCTGAGTAAAATGAGCTATGATGTGAAGAAGAAGTTTCAATCACAGAATGTTCAGAAGGTATAGCATATTCAGTACTGTGGGAGATCAGTCAGGATGGTTGGAAAGATTGTAAAATTATAGAATATAGTCACAAACCTTCTTGGAAGGCTGAGAAGCTTGCATAGTTTCAGTAGAAGTCTTGGCTGAGGGCAGCCTATTCCCCTTTACTTTTAGTTGATAAAGAAAAGCAAATAACTAGGGAATGTGGGGGAATTTATCTGAATAACTTGTTTACTCATTTGGTCCTAAAACTAACTAATCTTTCACAAGCTGGATGGCTCTCTCTGTAGGGGGAGGGCTACCAGATTTATCACCTACAGATGATGTTTGCTTTAGACTTCAGAACTTGGCCTTTAATCATTATCCATAAGCGTATTGACTCAGAGCCTCTGTTATTAAATCTATACTAAATAAATGTCTAGAGTACTAGCTGGTTGGGGCTGTGGCTGCTATCTCTCTCAGAAGTGTCTGTGAGTGGCCACAGATCCCCAGCCCACTCTTTCACTGGAGGTTTGTGTTTGAGTGAATTTGTTCATCTGTCACTGGGTCAGGCAGGGTCTATGGGTCAGACTCCGACACAGTATAACATATACTTCTGTAAATGTTAAGTAATGAGCCATTAACAAAAATTTTTTATCGGGATTGTCCAGAGGAACATAAGAGTCAGGACATTGCATGCTTAGATTTTTGAATAACTGTTAGCATAGGATTTGCTTTTGTCAAGAAGGGAAAATAAGATTGCAGAATTGTTTTGTTTTGTTTTGTTTTTGAGAGACAGGGTCTCACTGTGTCTCCCAGGCTGGAGTGTAGTGGTGTCATCATAGTTCACTGCCACCTCATACACCTGGGCACAAGCCATCCTTCTGCCTCAGCCTCCTGAGTATCTAGGATTATAGGTGTATACCAACATGCTTGGCTAATTTGGTAAAATTTTGTAAAGATAGGGTCTTGCTATGTTGCCCAGGCTGATCTTGAACTCCTGGTCCCAAGCAATATGCCCACCTTGGCCTCCCAAAGTGTTAAGATTTTCATAGTTGTGAACCACTATGCGTGGCTGGTAGCTGGATTTAAATTGGAACAGAATTTGATAGTTATGATGTTAGCAGTAGAGTGAATCTGCACAAGTCTGCAGTAACCTCAATTCTTGACTTCTCAGAATAAAGGATTTAACTGGGGGCATAAGGCAGAGTGAGAGACCAAGGCAAGTTTTAGAGCAGAAGTGAAAGTTTATGTAAAGTACACTTGGAAGAGGGCCAAGTGGGCAACTTGAGAGATTCAAGTGCAGTTTGACTTTTGACTTAGGATTTTATGTGTTGGCGTACATCCAGAGTCTTGTGTTCCTTTTACCCTAATTCTTCCCATAGGATGGGCTATCTACATGTTTAGTAGCCTGCCAGCACTTGGGAGGGCTGCATGCACAGTGTGTTTACTGAAGTTGTGCACATCCTCACTTGAGGCATTTTTCTCTTACCAGTTGAATGTTCCTAAAGGAAGGTTACATACCAGTTAAACTCCACCATTTTGCCTCTTAATGCACATGCTTGAGCCCCCTTGCCCAACTCCTGAGATCTCATTGGAAAGCTGATCACTGGTTTTAGATTTTTCTGTCTATTGGGAGTCTGCCTATCCCTGGGGCTGGGTTTGACAAATTATTATTTTAGAGAGATAGTTGACAACCGCCTGACCGTAACCTGATCATTGTCTGATGTTCCGGTTGTGGGGGGGCCCTCTCCTGCCCTGCTCAGGCATGCCTATATACTGTAACAAGGAGGGAAGGAGACAATCAATTTTATAATCAGTAATGTGGCTGTCCAAGAAGAGTTGACTATTATTTTGGAATAAAAAGTCTTATACCACACAATGGACTCATGAGTGAGAACTAGACATAGAACAATGTCTGTAGAGACTTCAACTAAATTAGCTGGCTCTGCTATAACATGTAAACAAGGCAGATAATTCTTAGCTTCAGGGTCAAGAGAAATGCTAAGATAAGCAGCGTGCTTGTTATGAGTTCCTCATTTTTGATGGAGTACCCCTAAAGTACAACCATGCTTTTAGGTACAGAGTTTAGCATAGTTAGGAATACCCAAAGCCAGAGCTTATATGTTTAAGAATGATAAATGACTTCTTGACATTTGGCTCCCAAGGAAAAGGTTTTAGGTCATTCAATTTATTTACTTAAAGCAGTTAAACCAATTAAATTATGGAAAATATCAAACATTGATTTATTTCAACCTCCCTTTTTTATAGGGTGATGGAAACATTTTTGTTTTATCAGTAATCATCTGGTAAGTATCAAAGACAGGTTGGATATAAAGGGCATCTGAGCAGTTTTATTGTTTTGAATTTGTGGCCTGAATTCAATAAAAGAAATATTTCGGCTGAGTGAAGTGCCTCACACCTGTAATCCCAACACTTCTGGAGGCTGAGGGGAGAGAACTGCTTGAGCCCAAGAGTTCGAGACCAGTCTCAAAAAAAATAAAAAACTAAGGTGGGTGTGGTAGCACATGCCTATGGTCCCAGCTACTGGGGAGGCTGAAGGAGGAGGGTCATCTGAGCTCAGGAGGTTGAGGCAGCCGTGAACTGTGATTGTGCCACTACACTCCAGTCTGAAGATTTGTCTGAAAAGTTGTCATTCTAATCAGACTGATATATAGGGCATATGTGCCTAAAGGCAAGAAATAATTAGACTTGGTTCAGAGAAGAAATTCTAAACATTTTTTGAGTCACGGACCCTGTGGCAGGTTGATGCAGTGTACACCATTTCTAACAAAAATATGTTTTAATGCTTAGATAAATACATAGAATTTTAAAGAAAACTAATTATATTGAAATGTCCTTCTGGAATTTGGCAGTTGTTTTATGTGTCATCTTGTGGCATTCTGTGCCTTCCTGAAATAATGGTTTTCAGTTCTGATGTTATTTACTTTTTGACAATGTTACTTATAAAATTTATGGTATTAAGAATAATGACCCGTGAGCACCATTTGTGCAACATACTGCGTGTGCATGTTTTTGCTTCATAATACAGATGATGTTAAAAAAAAAAAAAAAAAAGATAAACTGGGAGGCTGTGAGGAGGGGTGAGGGATGAGAAGTTACCTATGGGTACAATGTATGCTAATGGGTGATGGTAAAACTAATAGCCCAGACTTCACCACTATGCAATATATTCATGTAACAAAGCTATACTCATACCCCTTAAAGTATAAAAATAATAAGGAGAGACAGAGAGAATACACAAGGCAATATAAAAGAATCTCTGAGGCTGAGGTAACACACAGGGCTGGATTGTTATTACAAATCAGGATTAAACATAAAAGAGATATTACCCAGTATCAAACCTTGTTAAATAATTTCAAGACTACAGGCAATCCAGAGGTTCAGAAGAAGCAGAGAGATTCTGAGGCATTGATAGCAGTTCACTAGGTTCTTCCTTCCCACTTCAGACATACACTGGTTCAGAATAGGTGAGATTCCGAAGTGAGGTTTGTGGGGTTTCTCAGGGACAGTGTTTTAATTATGAAGCATCCTATTTTATATCTTAGAGAGTTGCATAGCTTATGAGACATTCTCCAAGAAGACATAGATCTTGATTCTATTTACTGAAGACCTTAGCCATGAACATTCTGCTAAATATTTTTCAGAGATAAATTCTCTTTCTTCTAGCGAATATGATTAGTGTGTTTAACTGGAAATCCAGTTGACAAAGAGATTAGATCAGGTCTCCTGATTTTTAAATTTTTCCTAACGATCCCTATTCCCTTTCCATTTCTTGAAGGAAGTGAATGGAAGGCAGACCAACTCTTTTAACACCTTTCTCCTAGCTATTCACAGAACTTCAACACTGTAAATGACTTGTATCACTGTCCAATCTGTTTTCAATATTTATTTTAAAAAATAAATTGAAATAACACTTCAAGAGTGACCTCAACCGTTAAATATATTTAAACTTGTCTGGTCTATTCATGTAGCCTGTGCAGCTATTTGTGTTTCAAAAGGGCATGTTGCCTTAGGGATTAAGATAAGATTTCTCATTTGAATTGCCCAGATTTGCAAAATACTAACAGAGAATGAAAATGATGCTTCCCCCTTTGTGTCATTAATCAACAAGCAATTATAGATAGGGATTTCTGGGTCATGACTGTAAAAATATGCAACATTACCATTTTGCTGCTGACCAAGTACTAGGCACAGAGTTATTTATCCAATAGTTTCCCAGCTACATCACAAGAGCATCTATTGACAAAAAGATTACAATCACATATGATATAGCTTGGGATCTAAAAACTATTGTAATTTCAAAATAACATGAATCTAAAACATATTTCAACCTCTGTAACAACTGTAATATATTATAAAGTATCCATAATTCCCCATTTAAGACAAAATCACAGGCATTACTAATAATACAGTGGCATTTATTTATTTGATTGCCTGTACTCATAATTCAAGGACATGTTAAGTTTTAATCAAGATGTCAAAAATACGTATATTTTTTTCCATCAAAGTTCAGGATTCCCAGAACTATATCTTTAGATTTCTTAGAACCCCTGGTATAGAGTGATAGGGATTGGGAGACACTATCCCAAAATATGGCACCTTAGCATTTGGAAAAAAACTTCAGAAGTATGAAGGCCACTCTCACCTCTCCCTTCTTTTCTAAAGCAGGCCATATAATCTAGAAAGGTCACTCTGACCTTCCCTTCTTTCTTCCCTGAAGACCATCATGTGACAAGTTTTCTGCCCTATACCTGAAGGGCAGGAACATCATATAGAAACACTGAGAAGAATCTGAATAAATAGCCTTGCTAAGTTACTTCCAGTTTATTATCATTAGATTATATTCTTTGTCTTTTAATCATACTGCATGACTTTTTGGATTATTTCATTCTCATTCTGCTTTAGAGAACTGCTCAAGGCTGAGTAATTTATAAAGGAAAAAAGTTTAATTGACTCACAGTTCTGCATGGCTGGGGAGGCTTCAGGAAACATAATTGTGGTGGAAGGGGAAACAAATGCATCCTTCTTCACATGATGGCAGAAGAAGAAATGCCAAGCAAAGAGGGGGAAAGCCCTTTAGAAAACCATCAGATCTCATGAGAACTCACTATTTCAAGAACAGAGTAGGTCTGTTCCCATGATCTAATTACTTCCCATGGGGTCCTTCCACCAACAAGTGGGGATTATAATTCTGATTACAATTCAAGATAAAATTTGGGTGCAGAAACAGAGACAGACCTTATCATTCCACCCTTGCTCATCCCAAATCTTGTCTTTCTCACATTTCAAAACACAATTATGCCTTCCAAAAAGTTCCCCAAAGACTTAACTCATTTTAGCATTAACCCAGAAGTCCAAGTCCAAAGTCTCATCTGAGACAAGGTAAGTCCCTTCCACTTAGGAGCCTGTAAAATCAAAAGCAAGTTAGTTACTTCCAAGATACAGTGGGGGTATGGGCATTGGGTAAATGCTCCCATTCCAAAAAGGAGAAATTGGCCAAAGCCAGTGGGCTATAGGTCTCATGCAAGTTTTAAATCCAGTGGGACAGTCAAATCTTAAAGCTCTGAAATGACTACATGTCTCGTTTGACTCCATGTCTCACATCCAGGTCATGCTAATGCAAGAGATGGGTTCCCATGGCCTTGAGCAGCTCTGTCCATGGGGCTTTAGAGGCTGCAGCACCCTCTTGGCTGCTTTCATGGGCTGGCATTGAGTATCTGTGGCTTTTCCAGGAGCATGGTGCAAGCTGTTGGTGGATCTACCATTTTGGGATCTGGAGGATGGTGGCCCTCTTCTCATAGCTCCACTAGGCAGTGCCCCAGTGAGGACTGTGTGTGGGGGCTCCAACCCCCCATTTCCCTTCTGCAGTGCTGAAGCAATTCCCTGCAGCCAGGGGAATTTCACCTGAGGAGCTTAATGTAGACCTATCAGAAACCAAAGTCCCTAGGAGCTAGAGTATGGGTGCGTGGGCCTTGGAGATGGAATCTGGCTGGAGCACTGCTGTGTCAACTACACATCCTAAGTTTTTCCTCTTACATACCTCCTTATTTCATCTTCTAAAAAGAATATCTGGTCACATATCTACTTTTAACACCTACCCTGGCTTGTTTTCATTTATTAGAAAAAGTCATAACTTAAATACATAGTAAAAAAGAACTTTTATCTCCCAACTCCATATGATATCTCCACCTCATTTCCCTCATATTTCTCTTCTATGCTGGCTCTTTCACACCACCATGCCTTCCCATAACTGATCCCTCTGCAAGTAACACCCTGCCCCTTCAGTCTCCATCTGATTATTACTCACCCTTTGGGATTCAGCACAAATGTCACCTGATATGGTTTAGATTTTGTTATTGTTCTTGTCTCATACTGTAGCCCAGACTGGAGTGCAATGGTGAGATCTTGACTCACTGCAACCTTGACCCCCCCCACCCCCTGCCAACCCCTACCCTGCGCCGCAGTTCTGAGTAGCTGGGATTACAGGTGCACACCACCACACCTGGCTAATTTTCTGTAGTTTTAGTAGAGACAGGGTTTCACTATGTTGGCCAGACTGGTCTTGAACCCCTGACCTTGTGATCCACCTGCCTTGGCCTCCCAAAATGCTGAGATTACAGGCGTGAGCCACCGTGCCTGGCTGGTTTGGATGTTTGTCTCCTCCAAATCTCATGTTATAATGTAATTCCCAGTGTTGGAGGTGAGGCCTGGTGGAAGGTGATTGAATGATTGGGGTGCATCTCTCATGAATGGCTTAGAGCTATCTCCTTGGTGGTATGTGAGTCCTGCTCAGTTAGTTCATATGAGATCTTGTTTATTTTTTTTTATTTTTGAGACAGGTCTCACTCTGTCACCCAGGTTGGAGTGCAGTGGCATAATCATGGCTCACTGCAGCTTCAACCTCCTGGATTCAAGTGATTCTCCCACCACAGCCTCCCGAGTAGCAAGGCTATAGGCACCCACTACCATGTCTGGCTAATTCTTTTTTTTTTTTTTTTTTGTAGAGATGGAGTTTTACCATGTCTCCCAGGCTGGTCTCAAACTCCTGGGCTTAAGCCATCCACCTGCCTCAGACTCCTAAAGTATTGGGATTACAAGTGTGAGCCAGTGTATCTGGCCAGATCCTGTTGTTTAAAAGAATCTGGGACATCCCCCTTTGCTCTCTTGCTCCCTCTGTCTTGCTTCTGCTCTCACTGTGTGATGTACTATCTTACTGTCATCTGCCATGATTGGAAACTCCCTGAAGCCCTCACCAGAAGCCGAGCAATGCCAGCACCATGCTTCCTGTAAAGACTGTGGAATTGTGGGCCAAAATAAACTTCTTTTTCTAATAAATTACCCAACCTCAGGTATTCTTTTATAACAATGTACAAATGGACTAACACATTACCTTTGGTGGCATTCCCAAAGTTGCTTGTCAAATTAAGTAATTTCTCTTCTGTGCTTTTTGTATAAACCTCTTGTATTACAAAACCATTATAAAGTGCTAGAGCCATACTTGATCCAATCTGTACATTGTTACATATTAGGAAGCATACATACTATAAAATTACTAAATAAGAGGAATTCTACTATTTTACGTATCTCCAAGAAAACTGCAGGGATTCAGTTTATTATCCATGTCCATGGTCTGTTAAATCCTGTTCCCTATATTTTGTTGATCTTTCACTATTTTCCATTCTAAAACTGCACCCAAATCTCTCTTCATCCCTCCCTTTGCTCTTCATTACTTATTGGGAGAAAAATCCACAAGTGTAGCTCTTGTTTTTCTTGCTTTCTTACCTTATTTTCTTCTCTATACTACCTTCCTCTCTTCTACCCCCTTTCTATTTTATATATATGCAGAGAGAGAGAGAGAGAGAGAGCAAGAGAGAGAGATTAATTATATGGAATTGGCTTACACAATCATGCAGTTGTAGCAGCAGAAAAGTCCTAAGATCTGTAGCGGGCCAGTTTGAGATCCAGGAGAGCCAGTATTCTAGCTCCAGTCTGAGTCTGAAGGTTCATGTCACAGCTCAAACAGTCAGGCAGGAAGGATTCTCTCTTACTTATAGTCATGGTAGCATCTGCCTTTTTTGTTATATTCAGGTCATCAAATGGTTGGATAAGATTCACTCACTTTAGGGAGGGCAGTTTTCTTTACCTAGTCTGCCAATTTAAATGTTAATATCATCTAGAAACATTCTCACAGACACACCCAGAATATTTGACCAAATGTCTGGGCACTCTGTGGCCCAGTTAAATTGACATATAAAATTCACCACCACAATTGGTGATATGTTTATACACAAAAATAGAAATTATACATGCGCTTGATATATACGCTGTTATACAGCCTCTAACATACAATCAATTAGAATAAAATGTAGAGCCATCAGAACAATGAAGATATGTTTATCAGAAAAATATTTTACTCTGCTTAATTTCTTAATGTAATATATATAACAAAAAATATTGTCATTTTAAACATTTTTCAGTGTGAAATTAAGTGTCATTAACTACATTCACAATGTTGTACAACCATACCATATATTTCCATATATAACAAAAAATATTGTCATTTTAAACATTTTTCAGTGTGAAATTAAGTGTCATTAACTACATTCACAATGTTGTACAACCATACCATTATTTCCAAAAAGTCTTCAACACCCAAACAGAAACTCTGTACCCATTAAGCAATAACTCTACATTCCTCACTTCCACCAACCCCTGGTAACTTCTATGCTACTTCATGTCCCTATGACTTTGATTATTCCAGATAATATAAGTGCAATTTTTGTCCTTTTGGGTCTGGCTTATTTCACATAGCATAATGTTTTTAAGGTTCATCAATGTTGTGGCATGTGTCAGAATCATTTCTTTTTATGGCTGAATTATATCCCATAGTATGTATAGACCACATTTTGTTTATCCACTCTTATGTTGATGGATGCTTGGGTTGTTTCCACCTTTTGGCTACTGTGAATAATGCTGCAATGAACATTTTTGTGCAAGTATCAGTTTGAGTTCCTGCTTTTAATTATTTTGAATATATACCGAGGAGTGGAGTTGCTGGCTCATATGAACTGTTTCAGTTTCTAAATCTAAATTAGTTAAAATTATGTTAAATTAAAAATTCAGTCCCTTAGTTATACTAGCCATATTTCAAGAACTCTATAGTTACAGCTAACAACTACCATGTTTGACAGTGCCGGTCTAGATTAATAATTTGATGAATTACTTTATAATCTACTAATTGTGCCCATCTTTTTCTATTGCTCAAATAAGCCTTGTTCTTCCTGCTTTTGTGCTATTGTTTATCTTTCCCGAGGTCATACTTCATTTTGCCTGGGATATCTACCTATTCTCTATTTCTTTTTATATACATGTTATTGTTTCAGAAAGTATTCTTTATGACTGCAGCTCACACTGATCATTTCTACTCATAAACTGTCAAAGCATTTGTTAAGTTTATTATTTCCACAACATTTACTTGCGTTATACTGTCGTTATTTGTTTCTTTGTTTCTTATCTGGATTAAAATTCTTTATTGGCAAAGCTAATAATAAAAACAAGAACTGCATCAGCAAAACAAAACTAGTCCTTTATTAAATGATTGCATTTCCTCAGGCACAGTGTTGTTTTATATACTCCATTTTATTTAATCCTTAAAACAGACCTAGAAAGGAAGTAGTATTATCTGAATTCTAAATCAGGATTTGGAGCTTAGAGGCTAAGTAACATGTTTAAATCCCTATATCCAGTAAATGGAAGAGTCAGAATTCAAACTCAGGTATGCAGATGCTCTGACAAGTCTGCTTATACTTTATAAACATTACTTTGGGAAATTTTAGAAATAATATTATCTAATGTTTATTTATTGTTTACTCTGTGCCAGATCTTATTGTAAGTGCTTTTCATGTATATAATAATTTAATTCTTATAACAATCTTATGAAGTGTGAGCTGTAATTACCATCATTTTATGTATATGATAACAGTTCAGAAAAGTTAAGTTTCATAAGCCAGACACAGAAAGCTAAACATCACATGTTCTAACTCATAAGTGGGAGCTAAAAATGTGTACACATGGATGGAAAGAGTAAAATGATAAGTAAAGGAGACTCAGGAGTGAAGGGGTGGGTGTGGCAGGGGTATGGATGATGGGGAATTACTTAATGGGTATGTTAATACCCGTATATGTTAATACCGTATACATTAATAACGTACGTTATTCAGGTAATGGATACCCTAAAGCCTTGACTTTACAATTACACAATCTATGAATGTTGCAAATTTACACTTGTAATACATAAATTTATACAAGTTAAAAATAAATATATAAATAATGCCTCACCCCAAAGTTAAGTTTCATAGCTACTAAATGGCAGGGTCAAGATTTGGACTGAGCATAAATCAGAGCCTGCATTTTAAATAATTATATTATTTATAAACTTTACACAACAAACATTTGTTGAGTAATTATTATGTTCCAGACACGATGCTTAATTAGGGATTTAAAGATGAATAGACTAGAGTATGCGCATAGCTCTTCTAGGAGTTTAGTCTACTAGAATGAACAAACAGGAAATTTTGTCATTGGTATAAAAGTTATTAATCACAGCTACTACCACCACCACCAAATAAGAATAATGAGGGTTTGCTGTTTTCAGGCACTGTTTTAAGTGTTTTACAGATACTAATTCATTTATATTCACAGCAATTTTTAAAGATCATTATTATGATTGTTTTTAATTTTAGATCAGAAACTGATCAGCAGAGATGTTAGGTAACTTGTCCAAGCCAGTAGTGGAAGAACTAACTTAAGAACCTGGTCAGTTTGGCTCTAAAACCCAAGTGCTCAAATATTACCTGTGGGTAATAGAGTTTTAGTTTTTCTGGAGTGTGAACAAGTGCCATTATACAGAACATATTTAAAACTGACTTTTAAAAGACAATTTCAGGAGCGTGGAGGAAACAGGAATGATAGACATTCTGCAATGAGATTTTAAAAGGTGCAGTTTCTAGAATGGTCAGCAGAGGGTGAAGGGAGGCAGCATTTGTAATGTGCTGCTACATGATAGCAGAGTAAACTGCATGGAACTGATCATCTCTAAAGTCCTTTCTTGCTCTAACATTTCATGATGATCCTTGTTTGAATTATTTTTAGTTCAATGTTATATAAAACACAAGCAAAAAAAAAAAGTAGCTCCTTCTGAAATACATATAGCTGAGATTTTTTAAATCTGATTTAGCACAGCATTTATTTCAATATTTATTGAATATTTGGTCAGAATGTCTCTAAAGAAGTAAGTATAAAATAATCTGTAAAAAGCCCAAATCTGTATTGAAGAGGAAAGGTAAAAAGATTTATATGATGATATAAACATCATATGATCAAAATTTCAGAATTCAGAGACACGGAGAAACTAATGGGGCTGAAATGGAAGGAAATTCTTTTTTTTTGAGACAGAGTTTTGCTCTGTCGCCAGGCGCCAGGCTGGAGTGCAGTGTTGCGATCTCGGCTCACCGCAACCTCCGCCTCCCGGGTTCAAGCAATTCTCCTGCCTCAGCTTCCCGAGTAGCTGGGACTACAGACGCGTGCCACCACGCCCAGCTAATTTTTTTTTGTATTTTAGTAGAGACGGGGTTTCACTATGTTGGCCAGGATAGTCTTGATCTCTTGACCTCGTGATCCGCCCGCCTAGGCCTCCCAAAGTGCTGGGATTACAGGAGTGAGGCACTGCGACCGGCCCTGAGCCACTGCGCCCGGCCCGGAAGGGGATTCTTTATGGAAAAGGTAGCCTTATCCAGGACTGAAGGGGGTGTAATATGTGCATAGGAAGTGAAAAGTTGGCTTCTCCTTAAAATTAAATTTCCCGGCCGGGCGCGGTGGCTCACGCCTGTAATCCCAGCACTTTGGGAGGCCGAGGCGGGCAGATCACGAGGTCAGAAGTTTGACACCAGCCTGGCCAAAATAGTGAAACCCTGTCTCTACTAAAAATACAAAAAATTAGCCGGGCGTGATGGTGGGTGCCTGTAATCCTAGCTATTTGGGAGGCTGAGGCAGGATAATCGTTTGAACCCGGGAGGCGGAGGTTGCGGTGAGCCGAGATAATTTCCCCAGTGCTTATTATTTGTCATCAGAGAGCCCAGGCAATGCAGAGAAAATAAGGATCAGTGATACTGTCCAGGCAGGGTGGCTCACACTTGTAATCTAGCACTTTGGGAGGCAGAGGCCAGCAGATTGCTTGAGCACAGGAGCTCAAGACCAGCCTGGGAAACATGGCAAAAATTTATCTCTACAAAAAATACAAAATTAGCCAGGTGTGGTGGTGCATGCCTATAGTCCCAGCTACTCGGGAGACAGAGGTGGGAGGATGGCTTGAGCCTAGGAGTTGGAGGTTGCAGTGAGATGAGATTAGGCTGCTGCACTCCAGCCTAGGTGACAGAGCCAGACCTTATCTAATAAAAAAAAATAAAAATAGAGAGAGAGTGGTACTGTCTGTACCTTAAAGAAGTCACAGATACCCTAACAGTAATAACACAAGAAAGAATATGGTAGACAACAAGATGCACTGTTGGAAAAGTCAACAACAAAACAATGTGTTTCCCATTCTAAAGACAGAAACCCGGCCATTCATGCTGAACTTTCATCAAGGTTCTAAACTAGTTCTGTCAGTTGCAGTGATTCACTCCTCTCTAGTCTACATGAGGAGTTGAGGTTGAGGAGAAAGAGATTTATTTGGTGAGGAATTGACAGTGTTGTACATTTCACTCACCATAAGTACCAGCCTCTGATGGAGAAGAGGATGTATGCCTCCATGGTACAAATCCCCTAAATAGACACTGCGGAGCATGCTCAGAGAAGTGGAAATTGCCTCAGTGCTGGCACTGCAAGAATTTCAGACCCTAAAGAATATGGCTCCCTGCATAGCCAATTTAGAGCTTTCTGTTGGTGTTCGAAGTTGTTTCTGAGTATTGACATAGCTGAGGACCTCAAAGACAGTGAGTCCATGTCTTTCTCTGACCTGGAAAATTGGCAGCTTGCCAATTCCTCTGAACTTAAGGTGCATTTCTGTGAAATATACACAAAGTGTGGGGAGTTGCATCCACTGATCTCTTCTTATTTTATTTTTATCAATGGCAGTTCATTTACTTCTTTGGGAGTATATAGGTAAAAGCAACCTTCTATAGAGGCCAAATTGTCTTTTCACTTGTCTTTGAATATGGACCAGTCAGATAGCCCAGTAATAATAATAATAGTAGTGAAAAAAAGGTAGAATATGGTAGATGCACAATCCTCTCTCTTCAAGTTAAGGGGAGGCTTTTCTAGAAGGCCACCTGGAGAGCTTTTGCATTTTTCCAGGAACTTGAGCATCTTACCAGTGAATATTCTAAAGCTGAGATGCTGTGACTGAAACTGCCCGGTCTGATGGCTGAACATACAGGTGGCTGCTTTGTGACTGGGCTGTACTTCCTCATCTGGCAGGCTAATGGCAAATGTTTCTGAGACTTCATAAGGACCCTGTGGAAATGATTCTAACCAAGCTTACTGCCTGAAGGACATGAACAGTGGGTGGACTCCGGAAATCCAGGAGGCAGACAGAAAAGAGGCAGACAAGTCAATTGGCTGGGATTGACCAGAAACCCACCAAGGCGCCCACAGAGTCAGCAATTGTACTTCTGCCACCTAGAGAGCCTTGCAGGTAGATTACAACTGTAGCTGTCACAAAAGCTGTGCTGCATTTCCCCAACACTTACCCTCCTACCCACAGGTATCAGAAACAGTGACTAGCAAACTGTGAGGATGGAGCTAGGAAGAGAAAAGCTAATTTTACCTCCTACTTACATAGGCTGGGGATAGAAGAAATTTACATTTGAGTTTGGAGTTTGAAATTATATTCAATAGAGGTGTAGCTTGCGCTTTTCTAATTTGCTTTTAATGGTGTTGTGTGGTTCTCTGTTTTCTCAGCTTTGCATTATTCCTTTTCACCTTCAATACTGCTTTACACCTTATTTCTTAAAAACTTGATTTTATCATCTCATTAACTTTTATATCATGAAGCACTTGCTAGAAATTCTTTCTTTGTGAGATTCTGCTTACTTCCAGCATGGTTTTTTCATCTGTATTCTTCTTTCTCCTATGTTATTTATTTTTGCTGATAATGTGTTTGCAAAGTTATTGTGTTCCTTCTTTTTATCTTTTAAAATACAGCAGCTTTGTGTAGGCCTTCTCTTTGCTGTGCTATACTGTGAGTGAATTCCACTTGGTTTTCTATTACCTTAGATTCAAAGAGGAAGAAAGATCTCAACTATGCCTGTGTACAATTGGAGAAGGACCCACACTCTCCTCTCTTCTGTAATGTTTTCTGTGCTAAAGTCTAAATCTATTGGAGTTTATCTTCATTACACTGAGAAGTATTCCTGGGCTTTGGATTATTTCTTCTAAGCATCATGGAGCCCAGATTCTTTGTTTCTTTAAAGAAAGTGATTTAGAATTTGGTTTTATTTGTTGAGTTCTCTACTTCAATGTCATTAATTTTTTTATGTTTCCCTCTCCATTTTTACCCATTTCTCCTCAGCAGCAATTTCTCTTCCTCTCAAGCTTCTCTCTCTCATCCTCTGGGGAAAAAGAATAAACAACAAAGGGAGTTTTGCCTCTGTATGGATAATATACACGTAGGTTACTTCCCTTCAGGCACTACACATGCCGCTTCTCCACTTTCCCTCCCTCAGAGACTCTTGTCCTAATTATTTTCTCTTTTTTCTTCCTTTCTGCTATATTACTATTTATTGTTGGAGATAATTAACTATGGGTGTTTATGATTGTTCTGCCATCCTTGCCATTTTCTCGCAGCTGAAAGATGCCAAAAGGGAGATTCCCAATAGTTCCCTTTTCTGGTAGAACATGCAACTTGTTGAGTCGGGACTTCTTCTTCCTTGCAAAATTCTTTGTCTCCTCTAAGGGTTACTCATATCTCATCTAAAGCTACTTTTCCCATTTTATAGTGTAGGGGTGGGTAGTTATGCTTTTCAGAATTTTGTTTGCTCACATTCCCTACAGAGTGCTTGTTTGAGGATGACATTAAGAGGTTTGCCATAGTGTTCTAAGTTTTGTTCTTTAAATTCTTGTAAAACTCCTGTGTCTTTCTTTGATGGTTACAAATTTTTGAATGTTATAACAGGACCCTTTCCCTTGTTTGAATGCTATTTTTTTATGCTTTAACTTTATGTTAATGTTAATAATAATTTAATGTTATAACAGGACCTTCTCCCTTGTTTGAATGCTATTTTTATGGATGCTTTAATTTTTCCCATTTGCTATTCACATAATTAAGTTATATGGGAAGGATATTTTAAAATATTTGGCTAATATTCAATATCTAACCCTTAAGCTCTCTTATTCCCATTTGTCAGCTGTAGAAATTAAAGGTAATAATATTTAAGTGATTTGCTTGAAACAGAGCTTATGGAAGAAAGAGACAAGATAGAGGCATGATTTGAATCTAGACCTTTTATCCTGTAATCAATATTCTATTCTGTAATCAATGGAGAGTAGACAGGATTTTTAAATAGGCGACTGATGAAATGAAACATTCATTTTAGGCTTGGGAGCTAGCATGTGGTCTGATAAAGATATGTGAAATGAATTTGCAGAGAGGGAACTATGTAAGCAGTGAAACAAGTTTGGAAGGTTTTATAAAATCAGATGTAAAGCAATGATAGCCCGAGATACAGGGAAGCTTCTTTCATATCCTAAAGTTTTGAATTTGGTAATTAGAATCTTTTTCTGCATAGGTTTCTAGGGTGCCATCAGTCTGCCTGTCACCTACTTAAATTTGTAAGAATTTTGTAAAATTAGGAAGCTGCAGGTTAGAAGGCAAGGCAAGAACTAGCTTCTAGTTATTTCTTTTGCCATGTGCTAGCTGTAAGACCTATGCCAAATCATTTCAACTTGCTGGGTCTCAGTTTCCTTATTAACTGAGAAAATTGAATTAGGTGGACTATAAATTTTCTTTCAACTCATAGTAGAATGCTCAAGAAAAGTTGAATTAATGAAAAATTGAATTTTGAATAATATTCCAAAGAATAAAGGAAGATTTTCCTTTCCTGTGCAAATGGGAAAACTTAGAATCTGTGAAATGAAGAAAAAAGGGATTTGGTTTATTAACAGTTCTTTAATTTAAAAAGTATTTATTAAATATTTGTTATCTACTAATTTCATTTCTTCTTTAATTTTTTTTTTTTTTAATAGAGATGCGGTCTTGTGCTAAACACTGCCAGGCTGCAGTGTGGTGGCGTGATCATAACTCACTGTAGCCTTGGACTCTTGGTTTTAAGCAGTCCTCCTGCTTCAGCTTTCTAAGTAGCTGGGACTACAGGTGTGTGCCACCATGCCTGGCTATTATTTTTATTTTTATTTTTGTTTGTACAGCCAAGGTCTTGCTATGTTGCTTAATCTGGGTTTTGAACTCCTGGCCTCAGGGGATCCTCCCACCTTGCCCTCCTAAAGTGCTAAAATTACAGGTGTGAGCCGCCACTCCTGGCCCCTTTCTTTGTTATAACTTGACATTCAGAGGCTCCCTAATCTGATCCCCAAACACTTTTTCAATCCTATCCCTTACTGCTCTTACCACTGAACTAGGAAGTAAGTTCCTATTACAATGACTGACAGAATCTCAACCCAAACGGACCTTTTAGTTTGATACAGAGACAGACATCCACAGAGATGATCAGGATATAATGTAAATGAAAGAAATCTTAATGATAAAGATACAACCAATATGTTATGGTAATGCACAAAAGGAGCTAATACTTCTCAGCAGAAAATGAGTACCATTTATGACTCAAGGGATGACTATGACTTTAAAAGGTGGAGATGGAAAGTGAGGAAACAATGTGAACAAAAGCAAACCCATATGAACATATTTAAGGAATTATAAAGAATCCAGTGTGCCTAGAACATAGAACATTGAGGGCAGAGAGTAGAAGAGAGGAGGCTGGGAAGGTGATCTGTTGCCAGACAGTAGAGGACTTTACATGACATAGGAAGCTCGTGCTGTACTATATAAGCTTTGAGAACAGAAGAATATGCTTTGCTCTGTGAAATAGAAAGATAACTAAGGCATCAATGTGAAGATGGATTAAAGAGGTGAAAGAATGGAGTCAGGGAGATCAAGTAGGTTTCAGGGAGAAGAAATTAAAAGAATAAAAATTAAAAGTGGTGTTGCTAGTTAACAGAGAGAAGGGACCAGGCTAATGAAAAATAAGGCCAGGGAAGCAAGAGTGGTTTGGCTAAAAAAGCCAGGCTGAGGGGATGAGGGGAAGCACATGGAAAAGAAAGCAAATAGAATCCATCAAAAACTATATATTTGGCTTACATTCTTGCAGCCCCCTGTGTGCACAGCTTGAGTATAGAGAACAATGGGAAGAGCAACACAAGAGGAGGCTGGAAAGAGTCATGAATCAGATCATTCCTGTGCAGGCATCTTGGGTATTTGGACTCTTTTTCTGTGAGCAATGGAACCCCAGTGCAGGGATATTAGCAGGAGAGAAAGACGGACAGCCTCCTCCCTTCCTCACATGCTTGTTAATTCTGGCTGGATTCCATAACACACTACTTCTTGTTTCTTGTCAATCCCTTCAACTCTTGTGCCTTGTTCTCAAACCCTTCTTACAAAACACACATCTAGATGAATCTGATCACTCACCTTCTCTGGTTCTTTACATTGACTGAGCAAAACAAAATAATTTCAGATTTGATTCCAGTCTAAATAAATCCACTGCCTTTAACAGCATCTTAACCTTAACAGTGACTAGGATTCTTTCAATGTTTTCTTAATTATTCCTTTCCCCTATTCTCCACAGTAGGCATCTAAAATGATTTCTGGTTTTCTCAGATGTTTTTCTCCACAACCTACTTCCTCAAACTGTATGCCCTACTTCAAAGAAAAATTAGATAACTATATGCCCTACTTCAAAGAAAAATTAGAAGCCATAAGACAGAAACTTTCTTAACTTCTTGCCACCATATCTGGACTCACCTGGTGCACCAGTTAGTAAAGTGACTACAAATGTCAGTAAATGCAACAAGGGTTTAAACTACAGAAGCTTACATTTTCTCACATGGGAAGATTTAGGGGAATGGTGAATTGTGGGTTAGAAGGCAATGCAGGTGAGGAGAATGGTGCAGATTTAGGATAGTAACTCGGGGAGTAGAGGAACAGAAATAAATAGACAGGAGTACCAGAAAATAAATAAGAGACCCAGCATCACTGATAGTCCAGTTTCACTGGCCCATAATAGGGGCTCAAAAATTGCTGATGCTGTTATATTTTATTATGGAAGTTGTCAAAAGTCACAGTGTATCATTTGACAAGTTGCAACCAGAATTCAGATTTTCTGATTCCATATGCTTAGGTAACCCTAATGAAGACAGTACTTTTGGCCTGTGAAACCAATAAATATGTAATTCCTAATAAACCCTTGCCCCTGTGGCTAATTACACCTTAAATTAGTCGTATTTGTTACTTCTAGAAAGGCATAATCCACCCAGAGAAAAAGGATCTTTCTTAAGTTTTGAATCTCATGGCCAGTTTTTTTGAGCCCATTCTGAGACAAGTTGTCATGAAATCCTGGATTTTTGAAAGGGGAAAAAAGTTTCCAGCTTCTAAGTTCCAAAAGTAGCCCTTTATAAACCAAAAGGAAATTTTAGTTCTTTGGAATTAGAATATTACAACAAGCTATAGTGTAGAACGCATGGAGGATATGATAGAAGGGAAGTCCCACCATATGAAAAGTAGAAAATGCTAGGCGAGGCGTAAAGGGGTGCATGTGGGAGACAAGTGAGTGGGAGATGATGCAGTGCCCTTTACTCACAGTGCAACTCAGTGGGTTCATAATTTTTGGGGGAACTTTGGAACATCAGTAGCGGAGAGGTTGGAAGCCTCTGAGAAGACACCGAGTCAATGTGAGGTGACCACAGTAGAATAAAAATGGTGGCAGAACAGGGACTGGTGCATATTATGGAAGAGATCTAGGGTTCCTTAGTGATGTTGAGGAGATATAAAGGGTAATCTAGAAATAAGCATACATATACTTGCCATAAGTCACAGCAGACGTGGTCTCTCAGTACAGTTCTGTGTTCAAGGGAACATCACAGTGATGGCTGTGAGTGATCAACTCAAAATTGAAGTCCAGAGAGAAGGTACTGCTAAGTCTCAGAGGATCTGCAGCATCAGTGAGCATCCTCTTCCAGTGGAAGAGGTTCAGCTTTCATTTTCAAGGTCCAGATTCTCAACTGGAGCCAGGACTTAGTGGTTCTTTCAGAGGACTTTGGCAAAAGCAGTGTTCCTTTTCATTCTCCAGATTTCCCTAATGGCCTACTGACCTCCCCTAGAAAGATGTCTTTGGGAGAGAAGAGGGTATGGAAGAAAGATTGGAGAAGGGCCTCTCTAGTGTAAACTCCATTTGTAATAAAGCCTTAGCACTCTGAAAAAAATATAATGACTAACATCTGAGGTAATATTTTGAGACCATATGAATATCATGTTCCCAACAACCTCTTATCCAATGATTTTGGCATCCATTGATTTCCTAGTTATTACATCCAGCATTGCGAAATGATGACTTTGTAATTCTATCAATTCTTCTACGTTTATTACCTCATTAATATTTAGTTAATATTTTCTGTTTTGATTATCACTATGGACTCATACATTTTATTTTATTCAATGTATTATGATCCATTATAATAGTTAATTTTCTATTAACTATTATAGAATAGTTATATGAAGGCTATTCTGTTCTATCATAGAATAGAATATGAAGGCTCAGCTCTTCATATGTTTGATCAGTGGACAATTGCTTCAAGCTGGCTTTTCTGTCCTTTTAACATGATCTAATTAGTCTGAGCTCTTCTGTGTTTTCTGATACATCAAGATGTTCCAGGTTTACCTAGTACTTTCCCTGCTGCAGACCTGGAGTCATTTTTTCCAAGGATCCCTGTTTCTTTTAGTGAATGATGGTATTTAGAAACCAGGATGTGGGTATCATCCGTGCTCATGACTATGGAGTACATTGCTTGTAGGTTCTTGAATTACTTTTAAACAGAAAGTTTCAATATCAGTCTCCAACTCAGTGGGGGGCTTCAGATCATAACTGAGATGTGGTGTGCTGATTTAACTCTCAACCAATTGTGTAACTATATCATTAGTTTATAAGGCTTATTCCAATTACCTATACAAGAACCAGGCTGGTACTTTTAAATGTAAAGTATATCATGTCATTTCTCTGGTTAATATTATCACATCCTAAGCTTCAGCCACATTGGTCCTTCAGTTCCTCTCATTCAGGAGTCTGAAGTTGGAAGTGTCCAAGATGGACACTTTGAGATAAGTCCATTTTTTTAACAATAGACCATCTTGGACACTTCCAACTTATCTCAAAGTATTCCTTGAGACTTTCACATTTTTGTGTATGTTTTATAATGTACATAATATATTCACGCAATAGTATATACAATATAAAAGTAACCAAATAAATATAGTTCAAGAAATGTGAGAAATTTTTAAAAAATTGGTGGGATGCCTGGTCAGTTTGGAATTTAGTACTCACTGCTCTGATCTTGAATTTCCTACCTGGGCCTTTCAGAATGCTGTTTTCCCTGCCTGGAGCAGTCTTTTCCTTACTTTTTAACTAAGCTCATTTCTCTCTGTCATTCATTTCTTTTTTTAAACATCACATTCTTAGAGGAAACTTCCTTGACATTCTCAATCTAAATTATGCTATATGTTTCCCTCTCCTATAGCACTATGTTTTTTTGGTTTTCCTCTCACAGAACTTGTAACAATTTGTAATTATCTATTTATTTGGTTAATTCTATCTCCCTCGTAAAGCTGTAAATCTACGAATGTATGAACTATGCTGTTTTATTTCTCGATTATATAGCCAATAACTTAAAAGAATGACTGGCATATCATTTTACTCAAAGCATATTTGCTGAATAACTGTTGAATAGTTAGTGGATAAAGAGAAATACGAAAGAGAAGACAAGGAAAAATACAATTTGGCTCATTGTTAAAAATGTCTCAGAAGAATTTAGTTGATTATTTGGTATGCCATTTGTTTTTCATGTAAATGGTTCACTCATATATGAAGGAATGGGTTGGTAAACGGAGCCAAGGACCAAAGTTATAAACAAATTATAATGGGACAACTTGAGAACACTTTGGAGGTAAATTGATTAATTAGAAGCTAGCAGGAGTAAGACAGAATATTCTGTCCTTGAGCAGGCCAAACAGAGTATTATAAACGAAAACAATTCTCGTTGTTTATATATGTTTCAGAAAACCTTGAGAGTGTTTAACTGTGGATTATACACAACTATCTCTGTGTAATGTCTGGCAGTGTTCTTCCATTCATACTCTGCCTTACTCAGCCGGGTCTGTGCCGTTTCTCTCAGTGAGATTTCTGGGTTCTATGATTAGATAACTAGCTTTAAGATTTCTTGGCCATCCCAAATGCTTTCTTTTGTTTCTTTTGGGTTTCTCTGGAGTTGAACTGCAATAAGTAGACACCTCATTGTGAGTACAAAAAAGTGCCCTATTAATTAACTCCCTCTAGAGGGATGCAGTTCTAGGGGTTGGATGACAGTTGGTAAATTGAACTTGGCAAATTTAAATAAAATTTTCCTCTGCACAGATTCAGCACAGTATTTTCAATTGCTGGTAGTAATAGTAGTGTTATGGATACTTTGAAAGCAGTAAAGTGCTGGGGGTGGGGTGGGTGGTGAAGACGAGTCTCTTTGTGAAGGTTTTATCTAAGAAACCCAGAATTTACAGTTAAGCCCTTCAGTGATGTTTCTGAATGTCATGTCTTTCTGCACAATTCAAACACATAAATGAAATTGCATGTTTTCTGAGTTAAGGATCATCAATGTGATCATCAGAACGGGGTAAAGAGATAAAAACTCTACAGGGTCTCACTCTAGGACCTTGTGTTTAATTTAGGTGAAATTTTATTATACTCAGTATCTGCATCAGCCTGTTATCAGTAAGAAAGAGAAGTATTATTTAAGTCTCATGTGTTCATAGTGGTGTGTGGCATGGGGTAGGAAGCCAACCTCAGTTTCTCCACCCCTTTATATGTTGATTAAGTCTGTGTCACAAGGAATTTTATTTTAAAAAACACACTAGTTGGCTGATCTCATTCTCTTTCTACTATTATTTCTATTTTTACCTTTCATGTAAGAATTGTAGAGTCCCTAAAAACCTCACCTGAGGGGAATATTATTATTTCTTTTGTTGTATAAAAATTTAAAATACAATGTGTTGGAGAGAGATCCAAGATGGCCGACTAGCAACAGCTCAGGAATGTAGCTCCCAGTGAAAGCGCAGAGAACGAGTGGACGCCGCACTTTCCGACGAGTTTTTGTTGCCCACAGACCGGGAGATTCCCGGCGGAGAAGCCACGCGGGTCGCCAGCGCGACTCTTTTGGCCGGCGCGGCTCTTTTGCCGGCACTCAGCGCGGCGCT
>PVKP010019766.1:0-41852 GCA_004027715.1 Plecturocebus donacophilus | reverse complement strand
GCCACCCTCAATCTCAGTCATGAAGAAAATATCTTCTCTGTAGAAAGGGACAGCCCTGAGAAGGCCCCATCTCTCTGCCTTCCTGAAATCAGGAACCCTGCTTACTAGAGCAATCATTTGGACAGGTTACTTTACTTTTCTGAACCTCTGTTTTCTTATTAATATAATGAGAATACCAGTAGAATCCACGAATGGGGCCATGGTGAAGATGAGTGAGATGTTGCATGTACATAGCTTATAAGAGAGACTGGTATAAAGTAAGTGGCAATAAACAGTGACTGTCCTTTTATTTTATTATTATTTTTTAAAATTTATTTTTCTGAGATGGAGTTTCATTCTCATTGCCCAGGCTGGAGAGCAATGGCATGATCTTGGCTCACCGCAATCTCCGCCTCCTGGGTTCAAGCGATTCCCCTGCCTCACCCTCCCAAGTAGCTGGGATTTTAGGTGCCCAAGGCCACGCCCAGCTAATTTTGGTATTTTTAGTAGAAATGGGCTTTCACCATGTTGGCCAGGCTGGTTGCAAACTCCTGACCTCAGGTGATCTACCTACCTGAGCCTCCCAAAGTGTTGCGATTACAGGCGTGAGCCACCGTGCTCAGCTTCTTTTACTACTTTCTATCATTGTGGTGTTAAATGTATTTCTGAGACCTGCCCCTCTGGTTCGTGTTTGATTTCTCCATTTTCAGTGTCAGGCCGAGTTAGCCATGTCTATGGTGTCAAGTCCAAAACCCTCATGGGACATTCTCAGCCTGGTGATCTCTGCACCGTCCCCATGTCCTCCCCCTCATCTCTCAGATCCAGTCACTCACCACTTCCTCCGTTGGCTCCTGCCCCTGTTTTTCCTACACCAATGAGTTCTGCTGTGATGAGCGTATACAGCTGGGACTCTACATTTCCCTCCCTGCTTCAAAGGCTTCCCCTCAGCCCCTGCTTGCTACCTGAGGATAATCACAGAGAATTACAAATACCCTACTCAAGTCTGTCTCCCCAGAGTAAACTGTGAGCTCCGCAAAACAGGGACTGAGATATCCTCTTAATAAAACTTTATTTACAAAAATAGGCTGCAATTTGCCTTCTGCATGCAGATGTTAAAATAAAATTTAAATAAAAAAAAAAAAAAAAAAACTAGGCTGCAGGCCTGTGGGACATCATTTCCTAATTTGATTTTTTTAAAATACTGCATTAAAATATTAGGTTATTTTAGGCCAGGGGCACTGGTTCACATCTGTAATCCCAGCACTTTGGAAGGCCAAAGAAGGTGGACTGCTCGAACTCAGGAGTTCGAAACCAGCCTGGGCAACATGGCAAAACTCCATCTCTAGAGAAAATACAAAAATTAGCCAGGCATGGTGGCGCGTGCCTATAGTACCAGCTACTTGGCAGATAGAGGCGGGAGGATCACTTGAGCCCAAAAGGTCGAGGCTGCAGTGAGTTGTGATTGTGACACTGCACACCAGTCTGGGTGACAAAGTGAGACCAGGTATCAAAAATAAAGTAAAATAAAATATCACGTATTTTGAATACTGTGTTTTTTGGGACCCTCCCCCAAAGCAACGGTGTCCCTCTCCTCTTCCTACTGTTTTTGTTCTTAGCGCCAGCATATGGAGGTATGTCAGCTCAGTTCCCGTAGGTGGATAGAGGAGTGAATGAATGAATGAATGAATGAAGTGAAAGGGACACCAGACAGAATCAGGAGCTCTGAGGTCCAGGTTCTGCCATAACTATGTGATCCTGTTATATCTCTTACCTGCTGCAGGCCTCAGTTTTTTCATCTGTAAAACACACAGGCCTTATTGGATGATCTGGCAGGGCTCTCTCTGCAAACATTCAACAAACATTCATAGATAAAGTTATGGAGCAAACATAGAAAGAAAGATGGACACAACTTCATTCCTTACCCTGGAAGTACTGACAACTGCGTGGATGTAGTAAATCTCTGAGCCTTGTGTCTTCACTCCTGTAAAACAGGGTGCTATTTGCTTAGGGCTGTTGTGAAGCTTCTGAGAGAAGGCCAGTGTTCTGCCTTGTATTATTCCAAATCTTCTCAAAACCTGAGCCGAAGGGCCAGGCGTGGTGGCTCATGCCTGTTAATCCCAGCAATTTGGGAGGCTGAACTGGGAGTATCACTTGAGGCCAGGAGTTCGAGACCAGCCTGGGCAACATAGTGAGACCCTGTCTCTACAAAATATTTTCTAAAAGAAAAAAAAAAGAACTTGAGCCAAGGTCTTGTTTCACACTTTTAATAAACTAGTTGACCAAAATACAAACACCACCTCATTATGCTGGGCTGTGGGAAACAGCTGAGTGCCATGATTTCAACTCGACATGGGGGCTTACTGTGTGTCCTTGGATAAGTTACTTAACGTCTTTGGGCCTTCATTTCCTGCTCTGTTGAATGGGAATGACAGCTAACAGTACCCCTAGCTCACAGCATTGTTTCAAAGGCCACTGGAGATTGCAGTGCAAGTGCCTTAAAAATAGAATACTGCCGTACTTGGGAAGCTATCAGAGGGCTCCTGCCAAGCTGAGGTTTTATATGCTCTCTTTCCTTCTCTCCATCGCAGCATTGATCCTTGCCTGTGGAAGTTTAGGCAAGCTTTTACTTGGCATCAAAACCTTAAAGTAAAGGAAGTAAGGAGAAATTTCAGTTGAGTCACAGGAGAACCTGGGGGTGGGAAAGCCTTTCCAAGTCGTTGAAATCACACAGTATTAGGGACAGTGCTTTCTAAAGCTCCAGCCGTTCTCTTTGTTTGGCTATTTCTTCCTTTCTTTTTCTTTATTTTGAACTTGAGACAGGGTTTTCCTCTGTCACCCAGGCTGGATTGCAGTAGCGCAATCATGGCTCACTGCAGCCTTGACCTCCCAACTCGGCCTCCAGTCGCAGAGACTACAGGCTTGCACCGCCACAGCTGGCTAATTTTAAAGTTGTTGTTTTTTGTTTTGTAGCGATAGGGTCTCATATGTTGCTCAGGCTGGTCTCGAACTCCTAGGCTCACTCAAACAATCCTCCTGCCTTGTCCTCCAAAGTGCTGAGATTACAGGTGTGAGCTACCTCGCCCACCCTGGTTATTTCTTAAAGAAACTTGGGACAGAGGAATTCACTTCTCCTTGGGCCTCCATGAAAGGAGATGTGTTTTTCCTGGCCTTGCACCTTTCAATTTCCAATGGTGCTTTGGAAGGGCAGCGAGGGGTGAGTGGAAGAGGAAAGGACAATTTCTTTTTTTCTTTCTTTTTTTTGAGACAGAGTCTCGTTCTGTCACTTGGCGCCAGGCTAGAGTGCAGTGGCCTGATCTCGCTCACTGCAACCTCCACCTCCCGGGTTCAAGCAATTCTGCCTCAGCCTCCCAAGTAGCTGGGACAACAGGCATGCACCACGAAGCCCTGCTAATTTTTGTATTTTAGTAGAGACGGGGTTTCACCATGTTGGCTAGGACAGTCTCGATCTCTTGACCTTGTGATCCACCCGCCTCGGCCTCCCAAAGTGCTACAGGCGTGAGCCACCGAGCCCGGCCTTTTTTTTTTTTTTTTTTTTTTTTTTTTGAGTGAAGGACAATTTCATGTCCTTTGCCCCCCTTAGATGTCCTCTGCTCTGGTCACTTCACTCCCGCCTCGGTGACCACAGCAGAGCCAGGCCACCCAGCCTGAGATCCTAGGGAGGCCCAGGGTGGATTCAGGACCACGTGGAGACCCCCGGGAGCAAAGGTCAGCGCTCTGCCCTCCCAGAGCATCCTCTGCCCGCCCCGCCCCGCCCCGCCCCTCCCTCGGAGCCCGCCCTGGCTGGGCCCGGGCGCCCATTGCACAATCGCTGCCGGGGGGAATGTGGCCGGGTCAGTTCCCACGGGGCTCCCTGCTCAGGGTGGGACCTCCGACTTGGTGGGGCGACCGGAATCACACTCGGCAAAATACTAATTATTGTTGCATCCAAAGCCCCACCAGCGGCGAGTGCCGGGCCCTTCCCAGGAAGTCCAAATAATCAGCATCACTGGCATTTTAGTCACCTCGGTGGGGAGCCGGGTCACCTGATACCCCAGCCGCTGGGAGCCAGCGTCAGGCGGGAACCACTTCCTGGAACCCAGCCTGGGACCTGAGGCAGGGAGGCTGGTGGGGGCTGGGGCGGGGCTGGGGGATGGGAGTAAGGGAGAAGAGACTATAGATCCGTCGAGGAAGAAAGAAGAAAAGCTTACTACGGAGGCGCATGTATCCCTCTCTCTCTAATCCTGGAAGATAGACGTGACTCCTCACTTTACAGAAGAGGTTGAGAAATGTAAGAAAATTGCGGCAAGTCTCAAGCTGGCAAGAGGCAGAGCTGGGGCACTTTCCACTACACTAATGGCAGGTAATTTCACAGGCAGGATAAACCACCCTAGCCTAATCAGGGGTTGGGCAAATTGGGAACGTGAGAAAGCAGTGGGCAGAGTGGTGTCAAGGCGACACGAGACTATGGGACTCTCACATTCACAGCAGCAGTGAAAATGCCCCCTGCGCAACACAATGAGGTGACAGGCACCCATGTGGGCCATGCCCCACCCCCCAGCTGCATCCGAATGGTGAGAATTTTAGGAAATGGCCTCCTAAGGGCCCTTCGGAACAAAGTGCTTAACTGATGTTGGTTAAGCATTCATCAGTTCCAAAGAAGCATTCCAGAATCAGAAAAGGGTTTTGGAAAAAATGCTCAAAATTTATAAATGCATATGAACTCCCCTCAACACACACCAACCCACCAAACAGTGGAAACAGCACTATCCATTCCACAGGATATTTTGCAGCTATTAAGAATAATTACAGGCTCACACGTGTAATCTCAGCACTTTGGGAGGTCAAGGCAGGCGGGATTTCTTGAGTTCAGGAGTTTAAGACCAGCCTGGCCAGCAGGGTGAAACCCCATGTCTACGAAAAGTACAAAAAATTAGCCGGGTGTGGTGGTGCGCATCTGTAGTCCCAGCTACTGGAGAGGCTGAGGTGGGAGGGTCACTTGAGCCTGGGAGGCAGAGGTTGCAATGAGCCAAGATTGCACAACTACACTTCAGCTTAGGTGACAGAGACTCCCCCCGCAAAACGAAATGCATATATTACAAGGTAGGTACACAACTGTACACACACAGAATGATCACAGCAGTTTGAAAGGAAAAAAAGGAAGAAAGAATGAAACAATCAACACCAAGACATAGAAAATAGATGGGAAGGAACCACCAAAATGCTGACAGTGGTTTTCCATGGGTATTAGGTGATTTCTTTTCTTCTTTCAACTTTTCTGCATTTTTCAACTTTGCTACATATGACATATATTACTTTTACCATGAAAACTATCTGTATTTTATTTGAAAAGAGAAAGGGAATAACACTAGTAATAACAGTATTAATAGCAGTAGTAGTAAATTAACATTTACTGAGCATTTATGGGGTATCTGACACCATGCTAAGCATTTTATTTGCTTTTTAAAGAAACCCTCATAGTAATCCTGTGAAATGGATCTGATTATTATTTGTGCTTTACAAAGGTTCTGAGAAGTTAGGCCATGTCATGGGCATTGAGTTTTTGGCTGTATAGGACCTAAAGCTCCTCATCCAGTGGGCAGAACTCCCCTTGGGTGTTGATTTAGAGGAAGGAGCACCTGCCTCATACCACTGAGGTCCAAAGGCAAATCCTCACCCTCCTATTTCCTGGCAATGGGCATGAGTGCATGACTAAGGCTCAGTTTGTCAGATGCACCTGCCTGAGGCCTGGCTCCTGGACCCCCTTGTGCTGGGGAATTAGCACTCTATTTGCTGTGTTACCTGGCTGCAGTGGTAGTAGCGTTGTGACGACTCTTCCAGCCCAAATGATGGTTTTATGCCTTCTGCTGCTCCAGGCCTTGAGAGCTGCTTAAGTTTCTGCCCTGTTCTCAAGACTGTCCCTCCTAAACCCTTTCCAATTCTATTGCAGTGGATTCCCTTCTTTAAGATAGTCAGGGTAAAAAAAAAAAAAAATGTTTAAAGGAAAATGCTTTCTGGGCCGGGCACAGTGGCTCACGCCTGTAATCCCAGCACTTTGGGAGGCCGAGGTGGGCAGATCACCTGAGGTCGGGAGTTCGAGACCAGCCTGACCAACACGAAGAAACCCTGTCTCTGCTAAAAATACAAAATTAGTCGATCATGGTGGCGCATCCCTGTAATCCCAGCTACTTGGGAGGCTGAGACAGGAGAATTGCTTGAACTCGGGAGGTGGAGATTGCAGTGAGCTGATATCGGGCCACTGAACTCCAGCCTGGGCAACAAGAGAGAAACTCCGTCTCAAAAAGAAAAAAAAAAGATAGTCAGGGTCACAGCCATAAAAAAATATGAGTCCATGCCGTTTGCAGGGACATGGATGAAGCTGGAAACCATCATTCTCGGCAAACAGACACAAGAACAGAAAACCAAACACTGCATGTTCTTGCTCATAAGTGGGAGTTGAACATTGAGAACACATGGACTCCGGGAAGGGAATATCACACACTAGGGCCTGTCGGGGGGTGGGGGGCTAGGGGATGGATAGCAGGGGGTGAGGGGATTGGGGAAGGGTAGCATTAGGAGAAATACCTAATGTAGATGACAGGTTGATGGGTGCAGCAAACCACCGTGGCATGTGTATACCTATGTGTAACTAACCTGCACGTTCTGCACATGTATCCCAGAACTTAAAGTATATACACTAAAAAAAAAAAAAAAAAAAAAAAAAAAAAAAAAAAAAAGGCACCAGAGGCTGAGTGTGGTAGTTCATGCCTATAATCCCAGCACTTTGGGAGGTTGAGGCAGGTGGATTGCCTGGGCAAAAATAGGGAAACTCTATCTCAAAAAAAAAAAAGAGGCACCAGATAGCTGCCTTGCCTTTTTGCCATGTGAGGACATATAGAAAGTGCTCTCTATGAAGAACAGGCCCTCACTAGACACCAAATCTTCTGGGGCCTTGATCTTGGACTTCCTCGCCTGCAGAAGTAGGAGAAATAAATTTCTGTCTTTTATAAAGTACCCACTGTAAGGTATTTTACTGTAGTAGCCTAGATGGACTAAGACAGTGCCCTAATAAGAAGAGACCCCAGATAGCTTACTCCCTGTCTCTCAAGCTCACAAAGAAGAGGTCATGTGACTACACAGCAAGATGGTAGTTGATGACAAGTCAAGGGAGGAGTCCTCAGAATGAAATCTACCTTACCAGCACCTTAATTTTGGATTTCCCAACCTCCAGAATTAGAATTGTAAGAAATAAATTTCTGCTGTTTGAGCCAAAAAAAAAAAAAAAGTCTGGGTCCATTTCTGTGGCTTGTTACCCAGGGCCCTGACAGCTCTCGGCGACTTTCCAGCAGTCCCCAGAGCAAACGGCAGGAGCAGGACCCCAATCCGGATCTGTCCATCCGGAGCTCCAAGCATTGACCCAGTCCTCCCGTGCTGCCCACTCTTCCCCAAAAGTATGTCAAACATTTCCTGAACTTCTGGAAAACAAACCAGAAACATGTTCTTGAAGGTTTTCTCAGAAATTAGCAGCCTACTGCCCACCCTGCTGTCGTGGGAGCCTGCCGTCTTGTGGAGGGCAGGAAGCTGGGGTGAAACCTGGGTCAGGGAGGAACCGACCCAGGCTCCAGAGACTGGGGCATAGACTGGATCTGGGGAGGAGAGGATGCAGAGGTGTTTCAGGCCTCCCTGGCACTTCCTGACTAGTGCCAGAGGACTGACTCAGCCTAGGGTCTCCTCCTCCAGGAAGCCTCTCTCAACCTTTGGAGTCTGGGAGAGGAAACCCTGGTCAGACCCCGTTGTACCTTGCATGTCCCTCTAGGTGGTGAGAGCTTGTTTTCACGTCCACCCCCATGTGACTATGAGTTTCTAAAGGGCAAGGACTGCAGCTTTTTTACCCCAAATCCCTGATGCCAGGCATATAAATGTTATTAGAGTGAACGAGAGAGGAAATGCCTGAAGCACTTGCCCCCATCCCCTGCCAAACAGCATGTAACCATGAACCTTGGGACTTTTCCAAAGCCTCGTAGCAAAATAGAACAGCCATGAGCTTTGGAGTTGATAAACCTTGCTTCAAACCTTGGCTATCTTACATACAAGCAAATTCCTCCTTAACGTCTCTGAACCTCAGCTTTCTCATCTGAAGAATGGGGACAGTGCCTAACTCTAATACCAAGCAACTGGGAAGATATGAAAAGTGGTTGGCACACAGTAGGCCCTCAGAACAGGCTAGCCCCCTTCCTCCTCCTAACACTTCATCTTGACTCAGTTCCTTCTTCCTGCCCTGTGCCTGAGTAAATGTCTAGCAATAGGGAAAAGGTTACATAAACTACTGTATATCAATAAGATAAAATGTTATTCAGCCAATAAAAATAGCTTAACCAATAATTTTTACTAGTTTCCTTCTTTTTTGCACAAAAATGGTGAAAATTTCAAAAACCAGATTTTTTTTTTGCACACCAATAATTTTTAATGGCATAGAAAGTGCTCATGTATTCATGTAAAGTAAAGACCAAATTATTCATGCAGTATGACCTTAGCCATGTAAAATGAATATACATATGCATGTTTGCACATGCAATAGACAATTTCTGGAAGACACACAAGGAACTTTTTTTTTTCCCCCTACTCCCCAGGAACTCTTAACAATGGTTTCTTCCTGGGTGGGAGAAGAAAGTTGGAGGTGGAATTTGACTTTTCACTTTATAACCTTTTGTTCTACTTGAGTGTGTGTGTGTGTGTATATATATATATATATATACATACACATATATATGTGTGTATATATACACACACACACATATACACACACATATTTGTATGTATAATTGTGCTTTAGCTGTGAGTATATATTAATATTTAAATGAAACTTAAAAGTCAGAAAAATAGAAAGGGAATAGAACAAGACTTCAGCAGTGGTTCTTTTGGGAGTAGTGGAATTACAGGATTATTAAAATGCTTGTTTGTCTTTTTCTACACTATCTAAGTTTTCTATGATACATTTATAGTTCTTCCATAATCAGAATTAAGGGCAAAACTTACTTGAAGTGGCTCCCCTGGGGTGGGGTTGGAGGAAGGAGCAGGTGACTGTGTCTAAAGGGCGAAGGAGCATGAGATGGAACCAGGCAGAGGCAGCTGTGTTTTTGGAGCCATGTGGTTCCTCCTGAGTCAACTAACTTGTTGTTTGGCCCCAGCCTGCCAGTGGAGGCAGGAAATGCTCCCACTCCTGCCTGGTTCAGTCTTAGTCACCCTCTAGGAGAGGAGGGTAGGGTGTAGGGGCAGGAGGCTAGTTGGGAGGAGTCTCCATCTGCCCCTGAGGCCTTCTGGACAGAGAGGTCCCAGGAAGGAGTGTTTAACCCAGGCACCCTATCCATCCAGCATCGTCACCTTGGGGCTGGCAGGGGCTGGGAGTGAGCAGGTAAGGTTGAGGGAAGAACACTGGGAAAATATCCCCTGGCCTTTGGCAGATACCACTGCATCCTCCTGTGGAAGCTGTTGTGAAAATTAATTACCATTTGTCCAGGGCTTTGAGATTCCCCAGATGAAAGACCCGGCAGAAGAGTCATAATGAATATGTGTTTATGGTTCTGACTTTCATCCCAAACACCCGTCATGACAATCACGTGTCCCTCACCTAACCTCCCATCACCTGAACATCCTCACCTCAAAGCACCAGAAGCCGAACATCAGTATTGACTCAGTCCTGACAGGGAAGGAGGGAAGAGCAGGGGACAGGTGATCTCCTATCATCCTGCATTTCAGATGGCTAAACAGGTGTTCCATCCCCCCACAGGTTAAATGGAGGAAGTTGTGACAAAGTCTAGGAAGCAGAGGAAGGAAGCCTTGGAGAGAAGGGCAATGGATTACTCTGGGCCAGTTCCTGATTGTGTCATCATCTCGGAGCCTGGGACTCTGTCTTTGTTTTGGATAGACGGCTGGGAGGAATTCTAGGACGCCCGGGCTCAGGCTCTGCTTTCCAGTGCTAGGCAGGTTTATCCCTATACGCTCAAGGCAAATGGAGTTCATTCCAACTGCTGATTCCTCCAGCAAATTGAATCGATTCTTTGCTAATTGCTTCAGAAAACATTTCTGGAATTTTCTATTTAAAAAAATTATTTTTTAACTAATGTAGAGATGAGAGTCTCACTCAATGTGTTGCTCAGGCTGGTCTCAAACTGCTGGCCTCAAGCGATGCTTGCCCCTCAGCATCCCAAAGTGCTGGGATTACAGACTTGAGCTACCACACCTGGCCAGCTTCTGAACACTTTTTTTTTTTTTTTTTTTTTGAGAAGGAGTCTTACTCTGTTGCCAGTCTGGAGTGCAGTGGCACGATCTCGGCTCACTGCAATCTCCACCTTCCGAGTTCAAGCAATTCCCCTGCCTCAGCCTCCAGAGTAGCTGGGACTACAGGTGGGCACCATAATGCCCAGCTAATTTTTTGTATTTTAGTAGAGACGGGGTTTCACCATGTTGGCCAGAATGGTCTCAATCTCTTGACCTCATGATCCACCCACCTTGGCCTCCCAAAGTGCTGGGATTATAGACGTGAGCCACCGCACCTGGCCTCCAAACGCTTTTGACCACAGCTGAATTCTGTCATCTGGCTCCTGAATTTGAGCAGGAAAGTCTTTTGTCTTCTGGGTTCTTTCCATTTTGTCTTTCCTTCTTCATTTCATACGTGAAAATAGTTATCTATTTTATAGATAAAGTAAAGCCACTAATAGTAAAGCCACTCAGTGTAATTCTGGGCAAGTGTATGGAGCAAATGAAGAGAAGATCCTGAAGGGGCCAAATGCAGTCACTTGAGGAGACTGCATTCTTATTGGAGAGTTGGGCCCTTGCTTATAAGACACTTCAACAATCTCAGCCGGGCCGGGGTTGAGCGGGGGTGGGGAGCAGGCAGAAAAGAAGGCCTGGGTCTTAAGGAGAGCAGGATGGCTGTGGACTGGAGAGTTCTGGAGACTCTCCTAGGACCCAGGTAAGGACATAGCCTAAGCAGAGACAGTGAGGAGCCCCTCAGAGCCAGAATTGAAGGTTCACCTGGGACAGGGGCAGGCAGGGCTGGGCAAGATTGTGAAGGCCCTTGAATACCAAGCTAAAGAAGGGATTTTTGTCCAGAGGGCAGTGAAAATCCACTGGAAGTTTCCCAATCAGAGATTGATAGGATGTAGAGTTTGAGAGGAGGTTAAAATATCTCACCAGGAGGTAAATCTTAGCATCTCTGAGTCAGCAGCTCTAACAGGGAATCATCATCTTCCTCCTCAGACCAGCGCCTGACTTCTATTTCAGCTAATGACACGTCAGCACCAATGTCACGTCCCCCGGTGCTCTCTGACACACTATCCAGTTTTATTTTTCTCACAGCACTTGTCACCTTTGGAAATGATCCTGTTTATGTACTTGTTTACTTCCTTTTTCTCTGTCATCTCACAGAACGTAACCACAATCGGAAGGTGGGGGTCGTTACCTGATTTGCTCACTGTGACATCTCTAGCACCTCTAATAGTACCAGGCTGATGGCAGATGTTCAGTGTGTATTTGTGGAATGAATAAATAGATGGATTGATAAATGGATTCATGATGCCACTTTTCTCAGTTACCTGGGCCCCAACCCCATGGTGATACTTGACTCATCCTTCTTCCTCCTCTGCAGAATCTAGTCATTTCCATGTGTACGGCTATTATCTCTCCATCCCTCCCTGCCTTCCCCTTTGCTTTTCCACTTCTACTCTCTAAGCTCCTTGGGAACAGAGGTTCCTCACCATTTCCCCCACAGGGCACAGCACAGGGCCTTGGCAATGACAGTTTTCACTGATCCAGTCTTTACAGTTTTCCAAGAATTTTTCACATCATCTTGCTCTACCTATGGCAGATTCAAGACTTGAACCTCAGTATTCAACTCTAAACAACTTATTGTTGTTATTCTCATTTCACTGTTGTTCTGATTTGTGCATAATTTATGATGAATGAATGAATGCTAGGAGTACTCAAGAGTGATTGTAGAGGAGAAACTGAAAAAGGGAAGACCATGTTGACACAAAAGGACAGAAAAGAAAAGGAAGACAAGCGAATGGAAGAGGGGGAAGCAGGGGTAACCAAAAACTGGGCCTGGAGAGGACAACCCCGCAGGGATTAGATTACTCTGTGCCCCACTGTCTTCTAATATAAGACAGAAAGACAGGTAGCCAACCCAGGAGAAGATGCCAGAGACCGTTTAAGGTGCAGGGGCCCAGGCGTGGTGGCTCACACCTGTAATCCCAGCACTTCAGGAGGCCAAGGCAGGCAGATCATCTGAAGTTGAGAGTTCAAAACCAGACTGACCAATATGGAGAAACCCCCATCTCTGCTAAAAATGTAAAATTAGCCAGGCGTGGTGGCACATGAGTGTAATCCCAGCTACTCGGGAGGCTGAGGCAGGAAAATCACTTAGACTCAGGATGCAAAGGTTGCAGTGAGCCCAGATTGTGCCATTGCACTCCAGCCTCGGCAACAAGAGCGAAACTCCGTCTCTAAATAAATAAACAAATAAAAGGGGCAGGGAAGTTCTGAATCCAAAGGAAATATCTATTAGTTTGTGAGTTTATTACTTATAAGCAATAAGTACTAAAAATATAAGCAATTCCCCTGGGCAAAAATTATAAAGAACAAAAAAAGTATTAAAATAATTAAAATCACTAGTTATTGCACCATCCAGAAAATGTCAGTCTAATATCTTGATGTACATCCTTTCAGACTATGTAAGTAACCATAAATATAAAATAAGTACAGACACTTATATTTTATATATTATAGTATATATAATATACATATCATGTATATACTTATGTAGATATACTTGTGTGCATGTATATTAAATATATATACACTAGCATATACACACATCTGTTGTTAATTAAATGAGATACATACAGTTTTGTAACCTGCTTTTTGTTCACTTAATGACGTGTTATGAATACAAAGGAGTTTTTATAAGCCCAAAGGGCAGTTTGAAAAGACAACCTTTGGGATAAACAGGAAGCCAGAGAAGATATATGAACATAAAGTGTGCAGCTAAGCTCTGTGATTTTGACAAATATTAAAGTAAATAAATCTTAAATGTCCTGCCAGGTTAGGTAATGATTAGCTCCCTATCAGCAAGGCCACTAATTCACAGACTCATAGGATGTTGGTTCTCAAAGGTGCCTTTGAGGTTATCTAATTCAATCCCCTTACCTTCAGCACTGAGAAACTACACACCCAGAGACATTGAATAACATGCCTAAAGTGCTATGACTGGTAAACCACAGAGCTAGGATGAAAGCCAAATCCCCTGACTCCCAGTCCAGTGCTCTTGCCACCAAACAATGCTGATCAAAGTGTACGTGCACTTCAGCTACATGAAATGATGTGTAGAATGGAACAGGGAGCGACATGGTCCCACATCCTGTGGTCCTGTGGGTATATAACATCGACGAAGGTGTGTGTGTCAAGAGAGCAGCAAAGTGTCCCTGGGCAGGTCATTGGTGAGACAGTGGAGCTCATTAGTGAGGAGTGGCTGGCCCTGATGTCAGACCACTGAGAACCAAATCTTGGTTCTCCTACTGATCTTGCTGTACCTTTGGGCAATTTACGTAAACTTTTTAGACTCCATGTTCTTATATGTAAAAAGGAGGTAAGAGTGGTATCTACCTCATCAGGTTGCAGTGAGAATTATGAGAAAATGCACACAAAAAGCTTAACAAGGTGCTTGGCATATAGAAAGGGCTCAATGGACCAGGCGCGGTGGCTCACGCCTGTAATCCCAGCACTCTGGGAGGCCGAGGTGGTTGGATCACGAGGTCAGGAGTTTGAGACCAGCTGACCAACATGAAGAAACCCCATGTCTACTAAAAATACAAAAATTAGTCAGGTGTGGTGGCACTCGATTGTAATCCCAGCTACTCAGGAGGCTGAGGAAAGAAAATCACTTGAACCCAGGAGGCGGAGGTTGCAGTAATATGAGATCATGCCACTGCACTCCAACCTGGGTGACAGAACAAGACTCCGTCTCAAAATAATAATAATAATAATAATAAATAAAAAAGAAAAGGCTCAATAAATGTGAGCCACCATGATTATTAATACTTGGGCATAAAGGCCCATGTCCTTGTAAACTTTAAAAGGAGCTTAAGGTCATATGCTAGCTGTCCTTGGCTGCAGACATCTATAGGGAAGGGGGACTTAGAAGGAAGCCCAATATGCCAGCCCTGTCCACTATGAGGGCAGTAACTAAGAGACATCATTGTCACCCAAAGGAGGACATGTGGCCCAGGATGGAGCTGTAGGCAGCTGGAGACTCAGGGACTGTTCAGTACTCTCACTGGAAGTCACCCCCAAGATGCCACAGTGGGGCCATCCCCGTATTCCTGGGGCCAGCCACTTACTATACAAATCAAGGGTGAAGAAACATTTTATTAATGTAAAACATATTTACTAATATAAAGACTGGGCATGGTGGCTCACGCCTGTAATTCCAACACGTTGGGAGGGCAAGGCAGGAGGACTGCTTGATTGAGCCCAGGAGTTCAAGATCAGCCTGGGCAGTATAGTGAGACCTCATCACTACAAAAAAATTTTTAAATTAGACTGGTACTGTGATGTGTGCCTGCAGTCCCAGCCACTTGGGATGCTAAGGTGGGAGGACCGCTTGAGCCTGGGAGGCAGAGGTTGCAATAAGCTGTGATCTCACCACTGCACTCTAGCCTGGGCAACAGAGCAAGACTGTCTCATAAAATAAAATTAAAAAAAAGAAAGCAAGAGTAGAAATATTAGTATCAGGCAATATAGACAACAGAACAAGGAATATTATCAGGGACAAAGAGGGATGTGGCTCACACCTGTAATCCCAGCACCTTGGGAGGCCGAGGCAGGGTGATCACTTGCACCTCGGAGTTCAAGACCAGTCAGGCAATATAGCGAAACCTTGTCTCAAAAAAGAAAAAAAAAAGTTAAAAAATTTTTTAAATAAGAGAGGGGCATTTCATAATCATAAAGGGGTCAATTCATCAAGAGGACACATCGACCCTAAACATTGCTGCACCTAACAGAACTTCAGAATACATGAAACAAAAACTGATATAACTGAAAGAAGAGATAGACAAATCCCAGTTTTTGCCAAAGACACTCCTTTCTTGGTAATGGATGGAAAAGTAGACAGAAAGTAAGTATATGGAAGACTTGAACCACATTGATTGAGGATGAATCAGCTTGGCCTAACTGACATTTCATAACATTCTACCCTAAGCCATAATATTACACACTTATTTTCCATAGGCGCATGAAATACTCACCAAGATAGACTCTGTTTTGAGCCATCAAATTAGTCTCAGTAAATTTAAAGGGACTGAAGTTACACAAAGTATGTTCCCTAGCTACCACAGAATTAAATTAGACATCAGCAACAGAATGGTATCTGGAAAGCCTCTCAATTTTTGCAATTAATCAGGTAGATCAAAAAAGAGATTATTTCAACCTGAGGAAGCTGGAAAAAAAAAAAAAAGGTTATAAGGGAAATTAGAACATATTTGGAACTTAATAAAAATGAAAATATACATATCAAAATTTATGGAAGTTTAGAGGAAAATTGTTACCTTTGAGTACTTCTATTCTAAAAGAAGAAAGTAGAAAATCAATGATAAGTTTCCACCTTAAGAAACTATAAAAAGAAGAGCAAATTACACCCAAAGTAAACAGAAAGAAGGAAAAAATAAAGAGTGAAAATTAGTAAAGTAGAAAATAGGCAATATAGAATAATCGATGAAACCAAATGCTAGTTAATTGGCAAATTTCTATCCAGACTTATCAGGAGAAAAAACAGAAAGGACAAGAATTACTATTATCAGGAATGAGAGAGAGAAGATCAATATAGATCCTAAGACCTCACAGGGATAATGAGGATATATTAACAACTTTATGCTAAACAAATTCAACAACTTCAATGAAATGAACAAATTATTCAGAAGACCCAAATTAACAAAGCTTACTGGAGAAGGCTAGGTGCAGTGGCTCATACCTGTAATCCCAGCACTTTGGGAGGCCAAGGAGGGTGGATCACTTGAGGTCAGGAGTTTGAGATCAACCTGGCCAACATGGTGAAACCCCACCTCTACTAAAAAAAAAATACAAAAAATAGCCAGGCAATGTGATGCGTGCCTGTAATCCCAGCTACTCAGAAGCCCGAGGTAGGAGAATCATTTGAACCCTGGAGGTGAAGATTTTAGTGAACTGAGATCATGCCACTGCACTCCAGCCTAGGCGACACAGACAGACTCCATTTCAAAAAAAGAAAGAAAGGAAAAAAAGCTCACTCAAGGAAAAAACAAGTAACTGAAATAGCTCTCTAGCTCTTTTACCTATAAAATATCAAATTTATAACTATAAACCTTCACAAAAAGAAAACCTCAGTCCCAAATGACTACTTGGTAAGTTCCCAAACATTTAAGGAAGAAATAACACCATTTCTGTACAATCTCTTACAAAAACTTGGAAGAGGAAAGAGCTCTCCCTAATCATTCATGGGGGAAGCATTATCCTGATACCAAAACCAGACAAATACATCACAAAAAAAGAAAAGACCAAAGACTAATGTTCCTCATAACCATAAATACAAAAATCTTCAACAAAATATCAGAATATCAAATCCAGAAATGTGTAAAAAAAGATAGGCCAGGCACGGTGGCTCATGCCTATAATCCCAGCACTTTGGGAGGCCAAGGTGAGTGAATCACTTGTGGCCAGGAGTTTGAGATCAGTCTGGCCAACATGGCGAAACTCCGTCTCTACTGAAAATACAAAAAATTAGCTGAGCGTGGTGGCCTGCGCCTGTAGCCCCAGATACGCTGGAGGCTGAGGCAGGAGAATTGCTTGAACTCAGTAGGCGGAGGCTGCAGTGAGCTCTGATCTTGCCACTGCACTCCACCCTGCATGACAGAGCGAGACCCTGTCTCAAAAACAAAACAAAAAGAAACAAAACAAAACATCATGATAAAGTGGAATTTATCCCAGAAATGCAGAGTTTGATCAACACTCAAAAATCAATTTATGTATGAAATTACATGTAAATGAATTAATCCCTTTACAGTAGCATCTAAAAATATTTAGGAATAATTTGACAATGGAAGTGCAAGACTTACACACTGAAAACTACAAAACATTGTTGAGAGAAACTACAGAAGACTTGAATAAATGGAAAGCCATCTGTGTTCATAGATCAGAAGACTAAATATTATTTACTTAATATAATTTATTTAATTTACTTTATACTGTAAATGTAAAATGAGTAAATTTTTACTATATATAAATTATACCTCAATAAAACCGATTTTCAAAAATTACAGGCATTATTATTTAATTCCAACGCTATAGTACTATAAAGGAAATGTACAGGTACCAGAAAGACAAATAATATGGCATCCTGAAATCCGAGAAGGCTTCCCGGAGGAAAGGAATCAAGAGTGAGGGCTAAAGCGCAGCAGTAAATGAGCAGGGCGCTGAGGGGAAGCGATCAGGCGGAGGGAGGAATGTGTGCAAAGCTGCGAGGCTTGAATCCTTTCCACAATAGCCTTTCCATAGAAATCCCACTTCTGCTTGTCCAGTCCTCAATGCTCCATGGCTGCAATTATTATAAGTGGTAATCACTACCACCATTCATTAAGAACTTACATGTCTTTGACCTCATCTTAGGCCGTTATTCCTCATCACATTTATTGCTCAAAATTGTACCCACAAGGTAGATTCAATTAGTGTATCCATTTTATGAATAAGAACTTTGAGACTTTGAGAGACGAATTGGTCCACATCTACATAGCTAGAAGGCGACAGAGCCAGAATTCAATCTCGTGGTTATGAAAATCCATTTACTTTACACTTTCCGTTATACAATCACTCAATCTTCTCTCCAGGCCAACTATCACTACCTCTCTCAACTCTTCTTCATTTAATATAGCCTCCAATCCCTTCATTGCCCGCTTTGCCATTATCTGTAAACATACCAGTTTGTCCACATCCCACTTAAAATTCAACTCCCAAATCTAAATGTAGTGATGTTTAAAGAGAAGGCTTTGTAAAGTTAACAAACTTTCATGACGAGATCATTTGAAGCTTTGTTCCAAATAACAGTTTTTTGTTTTGTCTTTTTGAGATAAGGTCTCCCTCTGTTGCCTAGGCTGGAGTGCAGTGGTACTCACAGTTCACTGCAGCCTCGATCTCCTGGACTCATGCCATTCTCCCACCTCAGCTTCCCAAGTAGTGGGACAACAGGTGTGTGCCACCATGTCTGACTAATTTTTTAAAATTCTTTGTGGAACTAAAATTTAATTTTTTGTAGAGATGCGGCCTCACTATGTTGCCCAGGCTGGTCTCAAACTGGTGTCAAGTAATCCCCCTCCCTTGGCCTCCCAAAGTGCTGGGATTACAGGAATGAGCCACCACACCTGGCCTAACAGATCTCATAACCACATTTAAGGGGTCCAGACATGGAGACACATACCGAGAAGCCGTTAAATTTCCTTTTCTGGAAAACAGTATAGTTTAGAGCAGCGGTCTCCAACCTTTTTGGCACCAGGGACCGGTTTTGTGTAAGATAATTTTTCCACAGACGGGGTCAGGGGCTGGTGAATGGTTTCAGATCAGGCATAAGACCTCATAAGGAGTGCACAACCTAGATTCCCCACATGCACAATTCACAATAGCGTCTGAACCCCTATCGGAATCTAACACCAGCCCTGATCTGACAGGAGGTGGAGCTCAGGTGGTAATGCTCACTTGCTCACCTCACCTCCTGCTGTGCGGCCCAGTTCCTAACAGGCCTCCGACTGGTACCCCGTCTGCGGCCCAGGTGTTAGGGAACCCTGGTCTAGGGGAAAGAGTATGGCCCTGAAAGTCCGTTGCAAGTTGGGTATCTTGGCTCTAAAATATTCACTGACTCTAGCTGTGTAGCCTCAGGCAGGATAGGTCTTCTCTCCATTTCCTCATCTGTAAAACAGGGCTAACAATATCCATCTTGCAGGTTCTTGCAGATCTTAAATGAGAGACCATAGGCAAAGCACCCAGCACCCAGCCGGACCATAGTAAGTGCTCAGTATGTTATCTCTTTCTTGCCTTTCTACAGAAAATAGGTCATTCTGGCCTAGTTTGGAGATGGTTCTTCTGAAGCAGGAGATAGAACTATGTGACCTTTTGAAATTACTTCCGATCTGGCAATTCTAGGACATTACAGGACCTGCTCCTGGTCCCCCGCTCCTTCCACAACCCTCACCCTTACACTCACGTACATACAGGTTGCCTTTGGGAGCCAACTTCCCTTTTGGGCCCTAGACAGTAGGGTTCCCTTGGGTCTGGCATCAGAAGCCATGCTTCCTGATTCTAACTCTACTGTTCTTTCTTTGTGGGGATAGTTTTTCATCTTTCTACCATAGTGACATATTTGAGGCTTCACCATCTGGGAGGTTAGTTCCTTATAAACGATATATTTTCTCCTCACCTCTGGAGGAAGTCCAGAATGAAAAATGCACAGATGCTTCAAGGGCCTGCTTTAAGCCCCTATTTAGTGGCTTCTTGGTTGCTGTAAACTTCGTAAGTGAATGGGTGTGTTGGAGATGGGTGATGGGGTAGTGGGAAGGGATCGGACCTATTACCACAAATAAACTAGGATTTAAATTTTAGTTACCATGACTGGGCACAGTGGTTAACACCTATAATCCCAGCACTTTAGGAGGCCAAGGCACATGGATCACTTGAGGTCAAGAGTTCGAGACCAGTCTGGCCAACGTGATGAAATTCCATCTCTACTAAAAATACAAAAAAAAAGAAAAAAACGTAGACAGGCATGGTGGTGCAAACCTGTAATCCCAGCTACTCAGGAGGCTGAGGCATGAGAATCACTTGAACCCGGGAGGTAGAGGCTGCAGTGAGTCGAGATCATGCCACTGCACTCCAGCCTGGGCAACAGAGCAAGGCTCCATCTCAAAATAACAACAACAACAATAATCATAATAATAATAAAATTAAAATAAAATAATTTTTAATTAAATTTAGTTACCATAGTTGATCACGCTGGGACAAGCAGGGTACTTTGTTCTATTATTTATTTATTTTGAGACAAGGTCTTGCTCTATCGCCCAGGTTAGAGTACTATGGTGTGATCATGGCTCACTGAAGCCTCAACCTCCTGGGCTCAAGTGATCGATAGGGTTGTTTTTTATGGCAGTTTTCTGGGGCCTTCTTATGGAACACTCAAGTATCAAGTCTGAGCCAGCCAGGTCTCTGAACTTAGAGGAAAGCGATTGGTCCCAGGGTGGGCACCTGACCCAGGGGCAGCCCAGCTGTAGGCTGACTGGTGACCAATGAGGGGAGGTGGTATCATGGCCTCTGACCAATGAGCTAGGAATTTGCCTCCTCCAGGACTGGGGAAGAACAGGCAAATAGGCTCGGGATAAAGGAGCTAACACGTTTGGAGGGTCGTAGGGACTCTGAGAGAAATGGAGAGAACAGCTTCTGCTTCTGACCAGCGTTTCATTCCGTTTGTCACTTATTCACTCCTTCACTCAACCAGTACGCATTGAACACCTAGGGTAAGTCAGACCCGGTTTGGTTACTCTTGAAATGCAATGTAATCTGTGTTCTCCTGGTGCTACTAGTCTGAAGGAGATAACATTAATAAAATAATCACAGAGAAATGAATAATTTTTAAACTTTGATGAAATACGAAGAAAAGATATAGAGAGCTATGAGAGATCCAACAGGGACATCTGGCCCATCTGCGAGGGCTTCCCTGGGAAGGTGAAGTTTGAACTGAAAGGTGAAAAACCAGTATGAGTTAATTAGCTGGAGGGTGAATTTATAGGAGAAAGGTTCCAGTCAGAGGGCCCAGCATGTGCAAAGGTCCTGAGGCAGAAGGGAAGCTGGCATGTTTAAGGGATAATCAGAAAGTGAATGTGGATGGAATGTAGTGTAACTGGGCATTCAGTGCCATTTGCATTTATCCACAAACCCTTTTCCTTAATGAACTGAGGAGACTTCCTTGCTAACAAAAGCCCAATGGACAGAAGTACCTATGATATACCCCAGGTGTTCAGAGAGTTACAAGATCAATTAAGTAGCTTCATTCTAGTTCTACCATTAGCTGGCTGCATGACTTTGGGCAAGTTACTTAATATCTCTGAGGCTCAGTCTGTGCATCTGTAAACATGAGAAATAAAAACATTTATACAAGGCTGTGATGAGAATTAGAGACAATGCCTGTGTGTCTAGGGTAGTCTATGGCACACAGTAGGTGCTTTATAAACAGTTTTAATGCTAACCAAATAGCCCAGAAAACGCTATGGCTCAATAAGAGCTCATTTCTTTTGGAACTCTGAGGTGGGAGGTGGGGGTGGGATATTCATAAGAAAGTTAATGAGCAATGCAAGAGAGACTAAGGGATGGGCTGAGTAGGGTGTGGATTGTTGGCACAGGTAACACAGCCATAACCATAGGCTTGCATATCTGAGGAGCTTGGGTGAGGTTGTGCTGAACCATAGGTAGGAGACGATGGAGCTGGAGCCTAGAAGAGAGGAGCTGGAGAAGCTGATCGTGTAGGGCTAAGAACATTGGTCCAACTAAGGAGGCTGGCTCCAGGCTAGGACAGAAAGCCTGGTGAACAGTCATCAGTACTCATGAACCCATGAAGGTGAGGCCATATGGCTGTTTTCTCCTGAATCCCAGGTTCCAACAGGGGTTGATTGTCAAATGGATGTAAGGGTGATGGTTATTTAAGCATGGGAGTCCCCTCGATCCCATCTAGTGGTTAGGGGTCAGGAGGGTGTGAGCCATAGCTTTGAGCATCTGTCCATCAGTGCCAGCACTCTCCATAGAAGGGTACTGGCAGCAGAATACATGGCTGAAAGTAGAGGGCAGTTCCAGTGATTCTGAGACAAGGATCCAGGGCCCCAGCTATGAGGTTTGGGCTCTGGGCAGAATCTATTTCAGAAATAACATAGAACCTGGTAGACTCACTGAAAAGGTAAAGGAACCCAGTCTTCGGATGAGCCCTTGAGGGTGAGATGGAGAATAGCAACACTGAGGATGCACAGCCTACTCTCTATATGTATTTATACCCTATTTCATTCCATAAATGCACTGCAGTCTATTTAATCTTTAAAGAGGGTGTAAAAGTTTTGCTGTTCTTTTTAAGGATGCTGAGGAAATGGAAGTAAAAGAAAAATTAGGATGGGAAAATTTAAAGGAAACAGGGTGGAATCAATACCAGAAATTCATGTTAAGTTCCTATCAAACTGCCAGAAGTGGGCTAAGAGTTTAGTTCTGAGCTACCTGGTGGCCTTAGCAAGGAGGGGAAACAGGGGCAGTCATGAGCTTTATGGTGTCCAGAATAAAAACTACCAGCAACTCTTAAGAGATAGAGCGGTTCAGAGTATTGAAATAGGGGAGGCATTTTTCTGAGGTCTTCACACAGTGAAGATCCACAGGTACCCAGGGCTCCTGCCAGCACACTGCATCCTGGGTAGAGGCTGCTCACACAACTCCTGCCCCATCAGACCTAGCTTATTAGCTAGGGTGGATCTGAGGGGGCTCACCCACAGGTACAGCTGGGAAAGAAAGAACTAACATCTCTCTTCTCCTGAACTCATCTCTACATATGATGATGCTTGGAGACCAGCAGAGGTGTTTCTCAAAACCTGGGGATGAAGGATCTAAACACCATCAGCTTGAATTTCCCACCTGGCACTGGAACCCAGTGTAGAGCTGGTCTTGGCAAGAATGGAGATGTAATTAATGAAGAGACTATTAAGTGGAGTGAGGGTTCTAGAGCCATCCCCAGCTGTGGGGCTTCACTTGGCTTACCCTCCAGTGACTCACCCGCCGATGAGCAATCCTCATATGCCTGATTTAGAGGACTTACTCACCCTTCAGAGAAAGACTTTAATGAAATAAAGCAAATGTCAGCAAGTGGGATGAGCTTAGCACATCACCCCAGCCTGTATCCAGCTTCCTACTCCCTGGCTTTCCCTACTCAAGGTTCCTTCAGCCACTGAGCACCTGCACAGGCCCACACAATGGGCAGGCTTCAGGGACACACTCCAGTGCTGGTCAGAGGCTCAGAAATGGGACACCAACAGGGTTTAGGCATCAGTTAGACTGAGCCCTGGAGAAATCTAGTCCGTAGAGGTTGGAGGTTAGCTTTAAAGTGCTGGAGAGTTGGGAGCAGGGCAAGGGCTAGAACCCAGAACTTCCCACCACCTGGTCTGGTGCTCTTCACTGTGGAAGCCATTTGGTTACACAGATGAAGGGAGTGATCTGAAAGAAATTCAGCATTCTGATCCGGGGTGACCTTCTCATCTGTGGACTTTCCAAGGAACCTCTGAAAGGAGGGTTGGGGAAAGGAAAGGCAGGTGGAGAGAAAGACCTCAGGCAAAACCTTTGAGGTGAGGAGTTTAGGGAGCAGGGCTGCCTGTGCTCGGAAGCCCTCTCGCTATTTGTTGACACAGGGCATGTTGGGGGAGCTGAACGCCCTTTGGACCTTCCAGCATTGAGAAGTATGGATGGAATCCCCATGTTAGGTATCAGCTGACTAGGATGGCATAAACCCCAACCAGCTCCCTGTTCCCTCAGATTAGGAACAGGCCCCAGGAGTTAGGCTGGAGCCCAGGCAGAGCCAATCATGGGGAGAAGGTGACAATTGCCCCTTCCTTCCTCCACCTACGCAGAGGAAATTACTCACAAAGCAAGTCAATTCAGCCTTGGATTTAAACCCACTCGTTGAGGGATTTACCTTGGAACTTCTGGGGAATTATCTAGAATTAGTTGCTGGAAAGAGGGGTTAAGGCAGGCAGGCAAGACAAACTTTCACCTCATTCACTTCTCCATCCCTTGGCCACTTACTCAGCCTTTTCGGAGTCTGCCATGTGCCAGGCACTGGAGGGAGGAGGCTGGCCACAAGCTTGGCACTCAGGTTTACTGGAACCAAGGGCCTTATGCTTCAAGAGACTCTTGGGATCATCTAACTCAGTTCACCCTTTTCACAGGTGAGGAATCTGAAGTTCAAGTAGAGCTTTTTGCCTACTGTGATGGGAGTGAAGGGCCCTGAGTGGGCAAATACTCTGATCCCCTCCCTGTGAGGTCTGCACTAAGGACTCCTCTTACAAGTGAGCTTAGGGAAGCCCCTCAGTTGGAAAGCAACACTCTGTATCGTCACACTGATAGCTGCACCTCCACCACTATCACCCTGTTGTTCATTTAGAAATAAATACCAGTGAAGCAGGCTGGGTCCCCACCCAAAGGTATTCCTACCTTATCCCAATTCACCAACAACACGAAGAAGTGCTTTTTCCTTTTACTATTTTTATTTTACACTATAAAAAACAACAACAGCCATCAACATACTGCTTTTCTTCACATTCACATGGGTTTTAGAAAATTATTGCCTTTTCCCCTGGAGAAATAACCAACCGACAAAAAGAAAAAAAAAAAAGTAGTACCACATTGCAAAATCTGTAAATCCCAGAAATCCACAGCTTGAAGACAACCTCCAGGGGCAGGGAGGAAAACAACTGTCACAAGAGACATAAGCACACAGGACAGGAAGCTGAGGAAACTAGTTCTCAACACCACTGACCCAGGATACACAGCAAGTACCCTTCTCCTCCCGGCATCTACTGCCACCACCTCGAGGGGAAGACTATTTTTGGTCTATGATCTCAAAAACTCTTTTCTCAAATGAAGAGTTTCTCTGAGAAGAGGTGGAATGAGACAAGTTCAAGTATGAATAAGAATCATGCCAAAGTCCAAGGTCAGTGAAGAACCCACGGCCAAAAAAAAAAAAAAAAACAGAGAAAAGCCAGCATCTTGCTACTTCAACCAACTGCCTCAATGGACCCAAGAGGGTATCTAAAAAACATTTCAGGCTTCAAATCAGGATACTGATCATGTCCCTACAAACCCTGTAGGGTTATTTTCCCAACTAGACGGTGATCAGCTTATGCCCTGAAGCAACGGAGACAGACATTGAAACTGCCAAAGTTCAAAAAATAAGGTGGAAATTGTGCTTCCTTCAAAATGAATTGGCTTCGTAACTGCCTTTTCTCCTGGTCCAGCAACTTCTTTCTCCCACGTTGCTGCAGGTATTTATTGCCTTATGCTTGAAATGAAAAGGCGAACTTTGAGGTGCAAGGACTGGGCAGTCCCAAGAGGGAAGGGAGTCTGGAAGTACAGTAGTCAGCACATGCTGTGCTCCCCTAATGGCTTGGCCTTCCTTCAGTCCCGAGAACCTACCCGAGGTCCGTCTGAAGTTCATTTGCAAGCCTGGTGACCACTCACTATCTCACTGGGGCAGCATGACAGAGTGAGGTCTTCAGTATTGCACAGGTATGAAATGTCCATGAGTCTTAAAACCAAAAATCACAGTTGTTCTTGGAGCTGGGCTGGTTCCTCCATCCCAGTTTTAGCAGGATGTGGCCGTGGCCACAGGGCTTCTGCTGAGCTCTGAGACTGTTGAGTGGGTGGGCACCGGCGCCAGCACCGAGGCAGGGAATGTGCAGTAGGCACCCTGCGTGTCAGGGCTCAGTGTCTGCAAATGGCCTATCAATGAAGAGCCTGCTGCCTCCCCTTGGCAGGAGGGAGGCTGGGGGTTGGGCGTGGAGGGCAGGATCTCAGATTCGTACTGCAGGAGCTGACCCATGAAGCCAAAGTTGGGCGAGACCATACCCCTCCTCTGCTTGATGTAATCGAAGGCCTCCTTCAGGCGGAACTGCTTGGTCTTCATGAGGTAAGCCATGCAGATGGTGGGTGAACGGGAGATCCCAGCCTCACAGTGGACCAGGACCTTGCCTCCCTTTTCCCTGACACAGTCTGGAAGGAAGAAAAGATGGTGGGAGTGAGTTGGGATTGGAATCTAAGGGCAATGGCAAAACAAGAGAATCAAACACTGGAGTGACCTAGATATGAAACTGCTGTATCTGCCTAAGAGCTGTGGCCCTACACTACATTTCTGCCTGTCTTTCATCCCCACTGGTGAGGAGAGCTTTTGAGGTCACAGCAAAAGATCCCCAAGTAGGATCTTCATATTCCTTACAGAGGCTTCACAGTTCCCCAGGATCCTTGCAGATTCTGCCTCTGGAGGCCATGGACCTAGAGAAGTCCCTTCTTGGCGATGCCATCTTAACTTAGGTTCCACTGATGTTTCTTTGTCTTCTGGTTTTTTTTTGTTTGTTTGTTTTTGTTTTTGAGATGGAGTTTCGTTTCTGTTGCCCAGGCTGGAGTGCAGTGGCGCAATCTTGGCTCACTGCACCCTCCGCCTCCTGGGTTTAAGCAATTCTCCTGCCTCAGCTTCCTGAGTAGCTGGGATTACAGGCATCCACCACCAGGCCCGGCTAATTTTTTAAAATATTTTTAGTAGAGACAGGGTTTCACCATGTTGGCCAGGCTGGTCTGGAACTCCTGACCTCAGGTGATCCACTGCTTTGGCCTCTCAAAGTGCTGAGATTACAGGCGTGAGCCACCGTGCCCAGCCTCCACTGATGGTTTCAAGAGGGCACTGGAAAATCCTTAAAATTGTGCACATTTTTATTGGCCACTCACATTTTTCTTTTTCCTTTTGTCTTTTTTTTTTTCGAGACTGTCTCTCTCTGTTGCCCAGGCAAGAGTGCAGTGGCATGATCTCGGCTCACTGCAACCTCCGCCTCCCGTGTTCAAGTGATTCTCCTCCCTCAGCCTTCCCAATAGCTGTGACTACAGGCGCCACCACGCCCAGCTATTTTTAGTAGAGATGGGGTTTCACCATGTTAACCAGGATGGTCTCAATCTCCTGACCTCATGATTCACCCACCTCGGCCTCCCAAAGTGCTGGGATTACAGGTGTGAGCCACCGCATCTGGCCAACAACGCTCATTTTTCTAAGGAGAGCATCCCAAACTCAAAGGCTGACTTGAAGAAGCAACTCTGGCCTCTCCAGGGCTGATTCTAAAGGTAACAACCTAACCCCGATCCTGGTAGAAGCCTTCCAGCCTCTCCGGGCACCCCTTCCTGCTGTGCCAGGGTAGGATGCCTGGCTCAGCTCCCAGGGTTCTCACAGGCAAACACACAATAAATAGCGCCGGCCACTAATTATAACCCTTGCTAAGTGACGCCTACTAGACGGAGGATATAAATGGCTTTCACAAATTCCATCTTGCTCAACAATGGGAGTCACTGCTATAAAGCTACCACCATCAGTTAGCATTCTTTAGCTCAATATGACAAAAAGGGGAGGATGCCTCCCTTCCTGCTCTACCCCCCAGCCCCCACCCCCAGAAAACCAGCTACAACTATTAAAAATGGGAAGGGATAAAAGGTTAAAGATGTGTACACATCAAATCCACAAAAAATGGTCTTTCCGATTCCCTCTCTTGCTAGTGAGGAAACAATTATAGGCAATTATATCACAGGAAGTTAGATGTAGCTGGCACTATGCAGGCCACAGTACACAACATTTAAGATTTTGAAGGGCCAAGAGAAAAGAAAAGTCATTTCCCCGACCATCCTCTACTTCCCTGCCCCAAGGTCAAAGTATGCAAATCAATCTGCAAGATCTGAAAGATAAAATTTCTGAGGCATAAGGGAGGAGTTTCCCCATCTGAACAAAAACCCCACAGGATACCCCAAAGCAGTTCAATAGAGGTGTCCTCCAATTCAGTCTGAATCAAAAGAAACAGAACAGTCTCTGTAAATTAGTTCAAAGGGGAGACCCAAAGTCCCTAGAATTACAGGGTCTTGACTCCTATTTACCTTCGCTCCTTTGTTGGCCTCCCTGAAAGTTTAGCTTTTAACTGGCCTAGTGCCACATCCAAGAATGCAAGAGTCCAGAGTGCACTGCCTCTAGAGCCCACTCGACACCTCAGGGTCTGCCTTCCGCATGGCCCTCTTCCCTTGGAAGGGGTGACTGTATATTCAGCACATGGCTCACTGGGGAGGCCCAGTCTCTCCTTCCACTAGCAGGGCAAGGAGTTTGGGAAAAAGCATCCTGTGCTTTCAAAATGCTGTGGGTTTGTGGATTGTATGTACATAGACACAATACACACACAGGATAGGGATGCAAGGTTCTGAGAACTGGATGGGGGCGGGTTTCATGACCTCATGAAGTAGCTACTTAGGTAATTAAATAGCAGGCTGAGAAGGGCAAGGCATTCCCAAGGACAGGGAGAACAAGTCCAGGGTTTCCCACCCTGAACCATCATTTTGGCTGCCTTTCAGACTCCAAAGGAATCATCTCAGCCCAGAGGCTCAGGGGACAAGAAGGACAGGCTCAGCCTTTTGCCTCTGATGAGTTTCTCTTCAGGGTTTCCTGAGGAGCAGAAATTGTGTGGTGAACAGAGGGCCACCATGTGGCTCAAGGGGGCCCTTTAATTGCTACCTGGACTAAGTAATTAGCGCCGTGCTAACATCTGCCTTTCCTCCTCCAACATCCCTTGGAACAAGATACAGGAAAATCATGCACCAGTTTCAACAACTACCTATGTCAAAGAAGAAAATGGGCGCTGGAAAGGGGGGCATGACCAAAAGGTTAGGGAGTGGTACTTGCAAATCTGAGACAGAAAAAAGTGAGACCAGCCCACTAAGGAGCTGGATGGGGAGGAGAAGATGCCAAATGGAAGAACAATCCAGGCAACACAGAGTACCTGGAAACCCTAAGGCCACAGCCCTTTACTGGCAGAGGCATCAGAGGCCAAGGCCTCGGTTTTCAGGTCTACGCAATGGAATAAACGATAATAGCCTTACAAGAATTAAGAAGGCATGCAAAAGATGCCAATTTTTGTGTGCATACAGCATGGAGCTTGAGTCAAGCGCTATCTTTAATCCAAAATTAGCTGAAATGCAAAACAAATTGCCCCAAAGCTGTTCGCCAAAAGTACAGAGAGCTGCTGGGGACCCTTGGGGCTCAATGCATAACCAGTGCTCTCTGAATCCTTCTGTTTGGTTTTAAAAATAAACCCAACCTACACAGAAGCACGGTTAGGGAGGTTCTTCCCCCCACTTTCCTTGTGTGGAGCATTACGCAGGGATGCACTCAGCTCCTGCCCAGCTAGAAACAATCGCAAGATCGGCAGCGAGTACTGCCATAAAATTATATTCATTCATTCATCTTGAAAATTAAAGCTCCTATTAATAGCAACTTAAATCCTCCCTTCTACCTTTTTGGGGGCTGTATCCCATGTTGGCTTCAACTCTTGGCAGCTGCATATACAAGACACTTTTCTTTCAGTGAAGGTGGCCTCCACAGTACATCAAAAATCAAGAACACATGCCCCAACGGGGCTCCCAAATAACTGAGGGGGAATGGCTAAACCTACCAATAAAGTCTATTGCTTCTTGAAAGTGGGAGCTAATGTCAGCTGTGTGGCTGTCTTCCACAGGGATCCATTTGTAGTGTAGGTGGGTCGTGCAGGCCTCAGAGGTCCGTCGGGAGACATTCAGCAGGGCTGTGATGTGCAGGTTGGCGAGGAACTCGCACTTGGATGCATGGTAGGCACTTCCAAGGTAGAGGAAGGGAAGGATTTCAACTGGGCCACCCTGGAAACAGGGACAAAGGACAGTCAGGAAATATTGAATTAGCTTGTTCATTTGAGAGAGGAAAAAACAACCCTGACCAATTTGTTTCTTAAGATGGGCGGTTCCCTTTCTGGTTTCCAAGTAGAGAGAGTTCAGAGCCAGGGCAGTTTCCAACTGAGTGTGGGTGGTACCTCCATCCTGGCCAACTCTCTACCTTATGTGACTGCCTCAATGACAGCAACATCCACACAGCAAAGAGTTCACTTTTTTGCACATATCAAGGAGGCAAGAAATGCTGGCAGCCTTCCTGTGCTGACAAGGATGAGAAGTCATGTGGCATGATAGGAAAAATCGATAGGCCTGTGTTGAAGTTACAGCTGCCCTGAGAGTACCAGGGCAAGCCCCTTTGCCTTGGGACAGTCTCGCTTTCCGTATAGATAAAATGGAGCAGGACTCACATGGTGTGTGTCCTCCTTTACAGCCTTGACATTTTATGTAGCGTATTTTCTTTTCCTTTTTGGAAAGACAGGGTCTTGCTCTGTCACCCAGGCTGGAGTACAGTGGCACAATCATAGCTCACTGTAATCCTGAAGTCCTAGGCTCAAGAGATCCTACCGTCTCAGCCTCCCACGTGGCTGGGACTACAGACATGCACCACCATGCCTGCCTAATTTTATAATTTTTTTCTGTAGAGATGAGTTCTTACTACATTGCCCAGAATGGTCTTAAACTCCTGGCCTCAAGCATTCTTCCCACCTCAGCCTTCCAAAGTGCTGGGATTACAGGTGAGCCACCAAGTCTAGCCTATATAGTACATTTCATCAAACCTAAGACACTGTTGATCCTAAGATGCATCCAAGTTTTAGAGATGTTAAAATGCACCTCCACCGCCACAAAAAAGTATGCTTCTTAGAAATGAAAATAACCACTACCTACCCAGAATCTTTAGATAAAAAATACTGTCAGGCCACAAGCAGAGGGGCTCCCCCCGCCTCTGACCTTCTTCACACAGGGTTTTGTTGGGGATGCTGGTGAGACCTGCTTACAGAGCCACCCTTTTGGGAGGGTACCCACACCCCAGGTTTCTAGTCAAGGGGGAACCAGAGACCATCCACTTTGAGGCAAATCTAAAACGAACTGCTAGTTAGACCCTGGCTGTCTCAGCATTTACAGGGCTCTAAAGGTGGCAAGAAAAACCAGTGATAGTTGGCAAAATGGGAGCCCAGCAGGGTGTGGTGGCTTATGCCTGTAATCCCAGCACTTTGGAGGGCCGAGGTGGGCAGATTACAAGGTCAGGATATCAAGACCATCCTGGCTAACATGGGTGAAACCCTGTCTCTACTAAAAATACAAAAAAATTAGCCGGGTATGGTGGTATGCGTCTGTAGTCCCAGCTACTAGGGAGGCTGAAGCAAGAGAATGACTTGAACCTGGGAGGTGGAGGTTGCAGTGAGCCGAGATCGTGCCACTGCATTCCAGCCTGGGTGACAGAGCGAGACTCCTTCTCAAACAAAACAAACAAAAAAATGGGAGCCCTTAGAGACTGAGAGGGAAACATGGTGACAGTGGCTGTGTCTTTGGGAGCCTCTCCCATGCCAACCATCTGCTTCCTGTGTTTCCATTTCCTGTCCTGGAATAAGAGCGGAATGGAAACTCTCAGTCAGATCCATAACAGGGAAGGGTGTATGGGACAGGGGCCAGACACAGGCAATTCTCAATTTACCCCGCACCTGGCATTGGCTTTTCGTTTTCTGAGAAGTCAGGTGTTTAAGCAAAGGCCAGTTCAGTCACTTGGAAGAAAATTACAGAGGATTTTACAAAGATAATAATAACAGCTGGTATTTTTATAAGCATCTACTATGGCTGGCCTCTGTGCTTAACACTAGATATGCCTACATCATACCAATTTCACAACAAAATCTGTGAGGTAGGTTATTCCCATTTTACAGATGGGCACCTTGAAGCTCAGATGCATTAAATAACTTGTACAAGTCAGAGCTAGTCAGTGGCAGAGCTGAGTTAAACCCAAAACTGACTGCTTAGCATGAGATGCGAGGCTTTGTCTGACTCCATTTCAATAGTGATCAATATGAGAAAGCAAGTATTTCAGGTAGACAGGAAGGAAAAAATTCCTTTCTTTCCTCTGTTCCTCTAGAGATAAAATGTCCATCTGCATCCCCTCCTCGAAACCTCCCCAAATTTCTATGTGTACAGAACAGGCTTCCTGGTGGCAAAGTGGTGCAGCGGTTAAGAACCTGGGCTTGGGCATCAGACCGCAGAGCTCTTGGTTAAGTTGCAGAGCTCCTACTTACTACCTGATGTGATCCTGGACAGCTTCCTTAACCTATGACCCTTTATCTCTAAACTGGGGATGATACCTGTCCTCTCTGGATAATTGGTAAGGTGTAAATGGGATAATGAATGTATTCAAACCTGGCACATTACATAGCTGCCATTGTCATTAAGACTGAAGAATGACCAGAACATGGCTTCCCTCCCTGGGGAAGACACAGAGTTTTAAGCAATCCATGCAGGTCTGGTCCTGGCCTGAGCTGGACCCAGTCCCTGGGCACAGCATCACCCAGCTAGAAACCAGGAAAACAGCAGAGGTGGGAGAAAGTTCTTCGGAAAGGAGTCAGAGTTCCAAGTACAGATTCACGTGGCTACTGATGACTTATGGGTCCCCACCAATAGGCACGAACTGGCTCGCCCTCTAAGGAGCAGGCTGGATGGCTGACTCAAGATCTCTTCCTCTCTCGAGTGCCTGGAAATTGCTGATACACCAGACCTGGGATCCCATCCAATTTCTTTTGGAGCTCAGCCTAACACACCCCTGAAACTACATTTCTTTCCCTTTTTGAACTTCTGTTTAGACCAAGAGGAAGAAGGCAAAGGCCTTCAGAAACCCCAAAGGTTAATACGTCCTCACCTGGCTGCTCTGAATGCAGAAGCGTTTCTAAGAAGTTAGCATTAGGGGGTTCCCCAGATGAATCTTGAAGACACATCAGGGCCTTGTCACCCCTCGCTTTGCCAAAGACGTGATGTGCTTTCGCAACATTCTGCCAACTCTTATTTCTCTTTCACTTTCTGAGAAATGGGGGGGAAACACAACCCAAACAAACAAACAAAAGTAGAAATCTAGCCAGGCCGGATGTCCACAGCTTGAAAGCCATGGGTTGGTCATATACTGTAAGGATGTTTAATAAAGGAAAACAAACAAAATCCTAACCCTGGCAACTGGACAAGCTAATAGGCTTCCTGACCAAGAAGCCCATTCAAGAAAAGGTCACCTGGCTTTACTTCGAAGTTTATCCCCAGGGACAAGGTTTTGTTCATGGCAGAGGGCTGGCATTTTAGCATCTAGAAGTCTTTCTTATGATTTGGGTATGTTCTTGGTTTATGGGAAAAGTTTGAAAGGTTATTCCCACCAGGTCAGGTGTCTAGCTTAGAGGCTATGTGGAAAACAGAACAAGGTCCTGAAATAACCAGAACAGAGAGCTTAGAGAAAGGGGTTCTGAGCCTGATGTTGCCTCGAACCAGCCACAGGACTGAAAAATCAATCATCTCACTTGTCACAGAACACTTCTTTCCTTCCGTAAAATGGGTGCGCAGGTTCTGATCTCTGGTTTCTGCCAGATTTGGATTCTCACCCGCTTTTACAACTTCCTGGTGGTGCTAGGTAACCCCCTTTCACTTTATTTTTCCCTTTAGTGAGTATCACAAAGCATTCATTTTTTGAAGAAAAACAAAACCCACTAGTTTATAGAAACATGAAGCTCTCTAGTATCTTCTGATTTCCTTTGGTTTCAGTATCTGTAGAACTGTAAGCCTAAGAACCTCCAAGAGGCGATTACTAAGAACCTCAAGAGGCGACTACTTAGCCACCCAAACAGGACTTTCTCTACAGCACTCCCCCACACCAGTTTCAGTTAAACGTACCAACAAGACACACCTTGACAAGGTACTGGGATGGCTTGCAGAAACTGCAGAGCCTGGAGAATTACAAAGAAAAGCAACACAGGAAGCCTGAAAGTCAGCTCTGAGATGTCTTCAGGGAAACCTAGACCAATATTTCAAAGCTTCTCTGAACCTCCGAAGCCAGATGACAATAATGTATCTTTCACTTCCCCTTTTCCCCAGAAGCTGCCAAGCATCCTGTGGCTGGTTTGCTCTTGTCAGCTTGTTTGCTGGAAGGAAGCCCATTTACTCTTGGATGCAAACTCAAACTGGCAAGCAACAGAGGCTCCCTAAAGCCAGGGGATTTTGCCAACACCCTGATCCACAAAAGAACTAAGCATCGTTGCTGAGTAGGGAGAGAACAGTCAGGTGCTGAGGAAGGAAGGGAGACAGGAGCCCAGAATACCACTCAGGATATCTCTTCTCCATCACGTACCTGGTCATAAACTGGCCTGTAGCTGACTGGTTTTCCACACTGGCTGATGAGGGCTCGCTCACTCTCAATCATCTCTTGTGAAATGGGTTTTACATCCACGCAACACTCGGGATATTCTGAGTAGAAGGTCTCATATCCCCCTACAAAAACAAACAAAAAGGTGAGACAGATGGTAAGCATCAATTTCTCATGCTGTCAGAAAATACTTATAATCAATACACTCAATGTTACATAGTTAAAAAAAAATTAAGCCAATATAGATTCTGGTCATTAAAAATTGAGCAAAACCAGCAAACAAATTTAGACTAGAAAGGGGCTATATGCACACACAAACCTCTAAAAAGAACTCGTTCAGAGGCAATGATTAACTTTTTGTGTCTATCAGAAGCAGCTTAAACTGTGAAAGAAAATATCTAGCATCTGGCAAATATTCACCAAATACCTCCAGAAAACAAAGGCTATTTTCTCTTGTTTATCTTTGAAAAAAGGTGTGATTATGCAAAATTTCATTAACTGTCGGAAAGACAGGCTCCTAAAGTGGCTTCTTCCCCAGCCCATCTGCTCTAAGCAGGATTCTAGTTGGAACCTCCTCCATTCATAAGGAAATGGGGGCTGATACGAGGTTTCAACTCCGGGCAGTAAAACAGCCTCACTGTTTCTCACTCCCAAGGTGCTAAGAACACTGCTGACAGGCCTTTCTAGGTCCAATTTGGAGTAATCAATCCATTTAATTACCTTCTAAACCAACTGAAACAAGGAGGACTTCTGAATTTAATTCTCAGCCCTCATGAGCAAAAGGTATCTCCTTCCCCTTCTTGACCACCCTACCTTCTAATTATCCCCACTTTCCTTAGTTCTCCCCTACTCCTCCTGCACCCCTCCATCAATAAGTCAACTTACAGCATATATGACTCGGAATACTTAATATTACATTTACACCTCTCCAAACGGATTGTTTAAGGTAAAAACAACCCTCTGAGCAAGTCACAGAAACCAGCAAATATAAAAGAAAGCCTTCTCGGGCCCATTAGACTTTAGACTGAGTGGGGAAGAACCAAATGAAAAAACAGCCTTGGAACCCTCCGAATGCTGAGGGCTGCCGGGTGGAACAGGTAGCCTTGCTAGGGAAACTCCTTTGCTGCTAACCCAGAGCAACCTGAGGCATTTCCTAGGGCCTCCAGAAAGCCCACTTCTGTCTGTTTCTGGCCCAGAGAATTCACTTGGAGTTAAATCCATTAAACATTCATTCTGAGACCGCAGATTTTCCAAAGAACCCCCTTTTTCTCCTCTGACTTTGGGTGTTGTGATGCCGGCTTTTTAAAAACCCTGCAGTAGACAAATGGTTAATGGATTACAAGGCAGTCTCCAACTCCCTCCCAGAAGCTGCAGCCAATTCCTAGAATGAGTCATCTTGCCATTACTGCTTCCTCTCAGAGCACTGGAACAGCCCCACCCCCAACTTTGTACACCCAAATCTCCCGTGGTCACCTCACAAACAGCCCATTGCCAGCCCACTGCACCTGCCCATGAGCTCCTGGTCCTCCTCAATGACCATGCTCCCCACCACAGCGGGAGGCCACAGCAGAGGTGCAAGGTGTTGGTATAGGCGGCTTAGCTTCCCACGCTCCCCTATAGCCCCTGAGCCCCTTCCCTTCCAGCAGTCAGAGACAATGGTACAGACTCACACTGACCCACAGCTTCCTTGGAAGAGGTATTCCTAGTCAGTAAACCACCTGATCACTCCCCGTGCCTGGACCTCAACATTATGTGTTACAGGAGATCAGGATTTTGGATGGGAATTTGGAGTTAAGAATGACCTGGGCCCTCCCAAACTTCAGGATGAGGCTTGGGGAAGAGGAATTTTCAGGTACCCCATCTTTTGGCTTTAAATAGATCACTTCAGAGTTAGCTATCAGGACAGATAGGAGCTCTGGGTGTGGGCTGGATCCTGCCTGCTGTTGACAAAATAAGGCAGGACAATAAGTCTCAGTTTAGTTGAGGGAGAGATAAACAGGGCCCTGCCTCTTGAAGCTGGGATTCAGAGGAATTCTCCAGATGAGATGGTCTCTGTCTTTCACCCACTCCCATCAGAGGTGTGGAGAGACAGAACATTCCTCTCTGGTGCCTCATTTGAGTTGCAAAAGCCATGGCAATTCTTAGAGCTACTTCAGCCTTCTTTTGGAGTGAGTCTGCTTTCAATCACCACCACGTTACCAGAAACAGAGAGAGCACAGACAGTATATATAAATGAGCACTGACCACGCAATTCAGTCATCACCATTTCATTTTAGTGGTTGTTTGGGGACAGGGGATTATGGGAAGTGTAAAAAGGCATTGCCCCCTCCAAGATCTGAGATGCCACCAGATTAAAACCTGAACTCCTATCTGCACATTAGTTAAGAAATAAAAATTTTCTCTGGCAACAATTTACAGTTTAATAGTGTCCTAAGGGTAGGCATGAGGCAATCTCTACTGAAATTTTAAATGCATATAACTCTTGACCTGGCAATTCGCATGATTTACTGAAAGACACAGTACACACAAGAGCACATGGACAAGGAGATCTACAGCACTGCTTGAACAGTGAGGCCAGAAGCAACCTAATGGCCATTACAGGAGACCAGTTAAACGTAAAACAGACATGTATGGTCAGATATGGACAAATCTCCAAGATCTAGGCGGATACAAGAGGCAGGACAGGGACCATACTAAATCAATCTAAGATATTTATGAAAAGTTATCTAAAGGTAAACAAAAAATAGTTGATAACTGTCTGTGGTGAGTGGAACTGGGTTCTAAGCTGTGCTGAAGACCCACTTCTCATCATACAGCTTTCATGCTGTTCAAATTTGGACCTGTGCATGTTACTTTCTTTTAAAAAAAAAAAAAACATTTTAACACAGTTTTCCTGAGATGTGAGTCTACAGAACTGCCTACTTTGTGGTAATAACTTCTAAACTGTCAGCAGGGCCCGCTTAGAGAAGCATGGGGAGCAGAGGAGGGACCAGGGTCTCCTAGAACCCCTTTGCATGCTACTGAGGAGGCAGAAACTTTTCCTAAGAACAGGCGACAAAAACCATATTAGGAAGAAAACGAAATTAGGAGCCACGCTGAAACCTCGGCAGAGCCAGAAGGCCACCCCTCCATCCCTGAGGGCTAGGCTGCCAGAAGAAGGACGATTACCATCTACCTCTGTTATCTCTCTAACAGGAAATCAGGAACAACAGGGGACAGTCTGCAGGAGGTGCTAGCAGAGAGGGGAACTGTCTCCAGAATCTTCCTGGCCCGGGAGTGTGTGAAACTCAAGTTGCATGGCTTTAAAACAGGCTGCTAACTCTCGGCGCCGGCTCCCTGCACCGAGCTCTGATCCCCATCACCGTTACATCCCAAGGTGTCCGTGCCACGGCTGGCACGGCCTCGGGGCCCTGCTGGGGCTAAGCCCTCATCTCTGCATGTGGGTCAGGTCTCCCCGGGTGTCATTTGAGGTTACAAAGGATTCAAATACAAAGCAGAAGCAGTCATAGGAAGTGACCCAGAAAAACCAATGCTTTGGACTTTCAGAGTCAATCACCCACCCACCCACCAGAAGCCAAAGTTATCTTCCCAGCAGGTGAAATGGGCAGGCCTGTGGCGTTAGCTCCGGGAGGTGTCAAATCAAAGGCCGCAGAATCTCCACATCACTTTGCCCTCGCGCACCTCTATTTCCTGGCTGGCCGGTTGTAGGCTCAGCTCAGGACGGGTCCCGGGGATAATCCTGGGGCGGAGGAGGGAGGAGGTAAAAATAGGGTGGGAAGGGTATGAGCTCCAAACTGGGCTAGAGAAAGACCCAGGATGGGAGAAGAAGCCGGAGAGAAACAATAAAAAGCAATAAAATGAAACGGAAAGGAAGGGAAGGGACTCGTCAGGTCAAAAAGGCAAGAGGGGTCGGTGAAAACACGGCCTAACGTGCTGCAGCTGACTAGGCGAGAGGAAGAGGGACACCGAGGCGCCACGCCAAGGGGGAGGGAGTCGCGACCTGCTGATCCCGCCAGATCAGTCTATCAGGAAGGCCCCGAGCCCTGACCCCAGCGACAGCGGCGAAGCTCGCGTCTGGAAATGGGGCCCGAACCCAGTACGAGCCGACGGCCCCCGAACTGCTAAGCAGCAGCAGCCCCCGCAGCATAACCAACTCCACCCAGCCCGGCGGACAGACTGGCTGCCAGGCGCTTTCGAGGAACGCGGGTGGGGAGCGGGGGAGCTCGGAGCGCGGACATTTGCAGTGCCCTCCCAGGCGCACGTGAAGCCCCAGGGCGCGGACTCGGCAGGTGGTGACTCTCGGTCCTGGGGTGTATAGGAGGGCGCCCCGGCGCAGGGAGGGCACCCGGGGGCGCGGGAGGGGCGAGTGTGGCAGGGACCCTGCGCGCTCACCTTTGAGGAAGTAGACCCGCGGGCCGGCGGGCAAGCAGGCGAGCAGCGAGGTGAGCACGACGCGCGCAGCGCTCTCCTCTCGCAGCTTCTGCCAGTGGCGGCTGCCCTGGTCCAGCACCACCACGGCCGCCACGCCGCCACCGCCCTCCTGCAGGAGCCGCGCGCGCGCCGCCTCGTCGGGCAGCACGTAGCGCGCCGACACCGCGCCGCCCCGGGCCCGCCGCAGCACCACCGAGTTGAGGTTGACGTTGAGCGAGCCGCGCACGCTCGAGGCGGCGAAGGCCAGGTAGGGCCGGCAGTCGAGCACCACGCAGCGCGCCGCCGCCTCCTTGCGGAGCATCTTGCGCAGCTGGCGCCCGTCGAGCGACGTGACCTTCATGCCGCCGCCGCCCAGCGGCCCCGCGCCGCACGCCCCGCGGGTGCCCACGGCCAGGGTGCCCGCGGGCGAGGCACGGGAGGGCGACTCGCCCGGCGCCCGAGCGGCGGCGCAACTTCGCGTTCCCGCCCCGGGCGTTGGATACCCAGCCAGGCTGCTCGCAGCCCCAAAAGCCGGGGATTCCGCCGGCCGCGCAGCGTTTTATGTGAATGAGTGCCGCCCGTGACGCGACTGCCCATATAAGGCCAAATATGGGTGTTTCCCCGCCCCTAGGGCCGTGGCCACGCCCTGCCGGGGGCGGGGAGGCGGGACGCGCGGGGCGGGCGCCCGGGTTAGTCAGCGCGAGAGGAAGTGGAAGGCGCCTCCTCGCTTTCCTCCGCGGTGAGCGAGGTTTTACTCACTCGTGCATCACCCGCGACTGCCGGCCCGCTGTCCGAGGCGCTCCGGGGCCGCGGTGACCAGCGCGGTGCAGGCCGTAGAGGAAGCGCCGTGGGAGGAGGGGCGGCGCCGCACGATTCGGCCTTTCGTTTCACGGACGTGGGCTGAGTACCTTACTGCGCCGCGCTGAGCAGGGCCGGGGGAGCCAGCCAGGGCCCCAGTGGAGTCCGGAACGGATTCCCGTTGCTACCGAGACCTGCGCGTGTAAGGAAAGGACGTCGGAGATTTGCTTCGAGGGGTGGGGTACAGATAACTCGAGAGGTCGGACGCGGGTTGGTCAGCGTTGAGGATGGGTGATGGGTGGCCGGATTCGTTATACTGTTTTCTCCAGTTTTCTGTATGTTTGAAATTTTTTTCATAATAAAGTTTCTAAAAGTGAAAACGGGATTTGGGGTGCGGTGAGAAAAGCTATTTAATCTCCCTAAATGGATTCTGCCCTCAGTGGATTGACAGCCCTTTTCTCCGTCACTCTCCAATAATAATTAGAAAAATAAATTGTATTTTGAGGAGCCGTTTTCTGGTACGGGGAAACCCGTGGCAGGCTCAGAAGTAGCATCAGCATGTATCCCACGACGGAGCTCAGCTCAGCCAACTGTTGTCCAGGTGGCTTCTGGATTTGGGGGATTATCTGTGGATCAAGTTTAATCCCAGGCTGTCTGCCCCCCCTGGTCCCCAGGGGCTTCAGGCCTCCTACCCCTGTTCCTGGGGAAGCAGACACAATTCACTCATTAAGCAAGCATTTATCGAGGGTCAGCTCTGTGCCAGGGCTCCCCTAGCTGCGGGGACACGTAGATGGAAACAGGTTTCTGCCCCCAAGCTCACTGCCAACCATTTTATTGTTAGCCTGGCTGGGACTGCTTGATGGAAAACAGCCTTCCCGCACTAGACAAGGGCTTGTTGACAACTGACATAAGGGAATGAGGTTTTTAGAAGGAAGCAGAAATCCAATTCCGAAATCCGATGCAATCAAATCAGATATCAGGACAGCCGGGACTGCCTCTGGGTCACAGGCACTGTCCTCGCCTTGCCAGTGGGGTCTTGGTGAAGACGTGATGCGGGGTCTTCATTCTCTTTGGGGTTATCTGTACCAGCTTTCCCTGCAACCTGTTCTTCCTCCAGCATGTTCTGTCTGTTAGCAGCTCCTTCCACCCACAGACATCTTAGCCCAGAGACACACGTACACCGAGTACCATGTACTCGGAGTACCACGTGGGCCAGGCTTTGTTTTGGGGCAGGCGGCACCATGGTGAGTAGGACTTGCTCTCTGCCCCAGCTGCTGCCAGCCCAGAGGGTAGGGGAGGGCATGTAGTCTCGGGGAAGAGGGGCCAGCGTGGGTGTGGCAGAGTAGGGCGTGGGATGGAGAAGGCCTCCCAGAGGAGGTGAGAGCTGAGGCCAGCTCCGAGGAATGAATCGAGGTAAGCCAGGCTTCGAAGCAAGAGGGGAGATTCCAGGCAGAGGAAACTGCTTGAGGTAAAGAAAACAGAAAACACAAAAACCCAGCATGGTGTGTACCGGAGGTACGTGGGAGACTGAGGCCCTTCTGGCATTTATTAGCAGTTAAGCAGGGTCAGGCAACAGAGGCTTTGTGTTGTTTGAGTTATTTGGATCTTAGTCTTTCGCGGGGCAGTCCCCAGCGAGGGACCTTACTCAGTGACCAGATCTGGTTAGCATTTGGGAACGTCTCTGAGGCGGCTCTGTGTGGGATGGGTGTTTTATTTGAGTGGGTGTGGGGTCCAGACCGGAGTCAGGGGGATGGATGGGAGGATTTCGTGGGTAATCTAGACCTGAGCTGATAAGGGCCTGCTGGAACTTGCCAGTGACAGCAGCTATGGGGAGGCCACAGGAATGGGAGCGCACTGAGGAAGTGAGATGCTAGAAGCCGTGGGATGGGGAGAGAGAACTGGAGACTGACACCAGAGAATTTTTTGTTTTTTTGTGTGTGTGTTTTTTTTAAGAGATAGGGTTTCACTATGTTGGCCCGGGTGGTCTCAAACTCCTGGCCTTAAGTAATCCTCCCACCTTGGCCTCCTAAAGTGCTGGGATTACAGTCATTAGCCATGGCGCCCGGAGACACTGGAATTTTTAACTTTTAGATAGGGACTCTACAGGAGCAGGTCTAGGGTGAGGGTAGCAAGAAAAGGAGGAGTGGGTGAAGTTTATTTGTGTTAATAACTAGAGTTGGTCACACCAAGGAGGGTGCCCAGAAAGCAGAAGGGTGGCCTGGCACCCAGTGTAGGAAGGTCATCTGTCAGCTGGATTGCTTCCTCACTTCCCACATCCAACAGATTACTAAGTCCTGGGGCCCTGCTTCCCAGAGCTCTCGTCTGACCCATTCTGTCTAGTCCCACTGCCAAGGCCAGCTTTGCAGGTATGTGACCTGTGCAGCCAAACATGGTCCCGTACTTAGAAGGGACCCCCACTTGTATTAATGCTCTGTTGTTACTAAATTGTTAATAATTTTGGGCCAGAGATCTTGCATTTTCCTTTTGCACTGGCCCCCACAAACTCTGTAGCTGGGCCTGCCTGTGACTGTGAAGGGTCCCGTTAACCCCCCACCCCCACTGGACCCTCCAGTAGCATCCTGTATCCCAGTCTCCAAGCCCCCTCTTTGCTCTCTCATCCTCTGCAAAGTGGTCTTAAGCTTACATCTAAGCACAGAGCCCACCTCCTCTGCTCAAAAACTTTCAATGCCACCTACGCACTGTCTTGATAAAGTCCAAATTCCTTAGTGGA
>PVKP010019765.1:0-41857 GCA_004027715.1 Plecturocebus donacophilus | reverse complement strand
TTCCTTCCTTCTTTCCTTCCTTCCTTCCTTCCCTCCCTCCTTCCTTCTTTCTCCTTCTTCTTCTTTCCTTTCTTTCTTTCCTTTCTCTTTTTTTTTTGAGATGGAGTCTCACTCTGTCGCCCAGGCTGGGGGGCAGTGGCGCTATCTCGGCTCGCTGCAACCTCTGCCTCCCGGGTTAAAGCGATTTTCCTGTTTCAGCCCCTTAAGTAGCTGGGATTACAGGCGCCCATCGCCACACCCAGCTAATTTTTGTATTTTTAGTAGAGGTGGGGTTTCACTACTTTGGCCAAGCTGGTCTTGAACTCCCGACCTTCAGTGATCCACCTGCCTCGGCCTCCCAAAGTTCTGGGATTACAGGTGTGAGCCACCGCGCCCAGCCAGTCATCAAACCTTTCTGAGCCTTGACAAACTTTCCTGTAAAAACTGTGATAATAAGACTCAGTGCCTAGCATTAGTGTTACTTACCATGATAATTTTCTTACTCTTAGTTTATTAACTCATTTAAACCCCATCCATCTAAGAACCCCTGGGACGGAGTGGGGGCAGCCCTCAGGACTGGCACTGGCCTAGCCTTGCGCTAAGGGAAAAGGGTGAAGCTCTGAAACCAGAGGGCAAGAACAGGCTGGCGTGTGGGCCGGAGCCCTCCTGGGGGCACGTGACTCACCTTTTCCGCTCCCACCTTTCTGGCCACTCCCTGAGGCCACCGACGTCCCACCTCAGACAGAGTTCTGTGGTTGGCCCACCCCACGCCACCCACTCCCACCCATCCCGCCCAGCCCTAATGCCCGGCCCGACTCTGTCCCCAATACTGCACTGCTTTCCTAGGACTCTTACACCAATAATGTTGGTGTAAGATTACATTGGCCATGTTGGCCAGGCTGCTCTTGAACTCCTGACCTCGTGATCCACCTGCCTCAGCCTCCCAAAGTGCTGGGATTGCAGGAGGGAGCCACCACGCCTGGCCCGAAATGCTCGTTATGTGTATTTTGTCAGTAAGTTCTCAGAACACTCTATGGGGGTGGGTCCTGTTACCCCATTTCATTGGAAAGAAAACTGAGGCACAGTTTTCTGTGAAGGATAAGTGACCTGCCTGCCAGAAGCCCTGGTAGGGCTAGGATTTGAATCCCCAGCCCAAACTTAGAACCACCACGCTTAATGGCTTCTCCATAAGCCTCCTTTTCCCTAGCTGGGGTGCCCCTTTCAGTCTCCCTTGGGGAGCCAAATCTCTGCAACACTCAGGCAGTCCCTCTCTCAAGAGCTTTGGGCTGGGGGAGGTTTGCCCAGGCCAGTTGGGGGATGGATGTGCTGATGGGGAGGGGACTAGGGAAGGTGTCTTTCTGGAGTTCATCTGATTTTAGAATGGAAGTTTCCCATTACTTCCCCATTTTACAGATGAGAGCAGTGAGGCACAGAGAAGATGATCGCTTGAAGTGTCTCGGTTGGTAAGCAGCAGCGCTGGGCTTGGAATCAGGTTTGAACCTGCAGCACGTGACCCGCTGCTCTCTGAATGCTGCTTCTACACAAGGCTATTCTGCAGCTATGGAGCCAGCTGCTTGTAGCTGGGCCTGAAGCTGGCATTTCCAGGACTTCGAGCCTCGGCTTAGATTTTCTTCTCTGAATATACCCCGCCAGGGTTCAGCACCAGCTTTGCCCTAAGCACATTCACTTCCTGGAAAGGGAGGGCAACCCCTGACAGGGAGAGGTGTACTAGTATCTTGGCAAGGCAGTCAGGGCAGAGGGAGAAACGTGGGCAATAAAAGGCTTGCAGATTCTTTCGTCTTTGTACTTTGTCCCGGGGAGATAAGCAAGTCCAAAATACGAAACACCCTTGGATACGTGGATCTGTGCCATGAGTCAGGCTCGTAAATTCTCCATTTCCTGCCTGCTCTTGAGAACTCTTGAGGAAGAGAAAAAGGATTTGAGGGGTGTGGAGTGGGTCTTCCTAAATTCCATGCCCATGAGCCGGTCCCCGTGGGCTTAGGGGCTCAGACAAAAGCCTTATCACAGAGCAGAGAAGGATCTCTTTGTTTAGAAAGATTCCTCCCACCATCCGTTTAGGCAGCATCCTTAGGACAAAGCCAGAAAACAAAATAAACTGGATCCAGGCTTGCTTGAGCCCTTACTGCCCCCAATGTGACATTTTTACTCCCTCAAATTATGATTTGCTGTTGCAAAAAGGAAAAAAAAAAATCTACATAAGATACTCATTTCTGGGGGTTTTTCACAAGTGAAATATATGGATTATACCGGCCTTTTCCTCTCCAATTTCATGGCGATTTGGAAACATTCCATCCCTTTCCTCCATCCTACTTCCACAGGGCCAAGAACTGAGGCTAATGGGCACTTGAATAAACAACGACGCTCCCCATTTTTAATATAAAGTTGGCGGGTTGACAAGGATCAAGCACTCATTTTGCCATTAACCTTTATTCTGCTATTTTTTTTTAAGAAATTCTCACTCTGTCACCAGGCTGGATGGAGTGCAGTAGCGTGATCTCGGCTCACTGCAGCCTCTGCCTCCCAGGTTCAAGTGATTCTACTCCCTCAGCCTCCCGAGTAGCTGGGATTACAGGCGCCTGCCACCACGCCCAGCTAATTTTTGTATTTTTTAGTAGAGACAGTATTTCACCATGTTGGCCAGGCTGGCCTCAAACCCCTGACCTCAGGTGATCTGCCCGCCTCGGCCTCCCAAAGTGCTGAGATTACAGGCCTGAGCCACCACGCCTGGCCTATCTGCTCATTTTCAAGTCTGTGCAACTTTCAAGGGAAACTAAATCCCTACACACCCTACACATTTTACATCAAACTCATCAAAATGTGGCTTCCAAGGCCCCTTTGAAGTCCTAAAACTAGACATGTGGTCAAGGGTCCCAAGTGCTAATAAGTGCCTTGGAAACAGACATGTTAATAAAATGTCTCCTTCTTGGCAGCATCCTGGTGAGTGCCTCCCTGGGTTGCAAAGGGAAGTGTAATGAGGAAGAAGCGGGCTTCTGTGCTTCAAAGGGGGCAGGGACTGGGGATCTCTACAAGGCAGCTGCTGTCTGCTCCACCTCCATCAGCCCCATCTGCTCCTGGTAGGAAAGAGGCAAAGTCAACAGTAAAAGTCGGAAAGAAAACACAAAAGTCGGAAAGGACCTGGCACCTGGCCTGTCCCAGATCAAGTTTCAAAGTTTTCAAGGTGTTTGCACAAACAGCTGGTTTCCATAAGCATCCAAGCCCAGGTCCAGGTAAGGGTTACCCTGTGGTCCTAGCCATTGACCGATAAACAGGTGCATCCCACCTGAGATGTCTTGATGTAGCAGGAAGCAGTGGCTTCTAGTGGGGAAATTTACCCGAAGGTAATGTCACCATCGCCCCTTGCAGACCACCAGGTGTAGCCCCAGATGCCAACAAGCCGCCAGGGGGCAGCCTTGTGCAAGGATCATCGCTTCAGCAGGTGTTGGTCATAGACAGCAGTGGCCAAGACCCAGGCAGGGAATTGTTCCTTACAGCGCCCTGTGGACTCTCTTCTGATCCTCACAACCACCCAGAGAGGTGAGGCAAGGCGACTTCCTCAGGGCCACACAGCCAGTGAATGTCGGAGCCAGCGTTGAAGCTCTGGAGTGCCTGACACCAAAGCCCATGCTGTTAACTTACAAATGCTGCCTCCTCTAACAGAAAACCACCAGGCTTCACAGTGGAGAAATCAATGGCTGTGCCCTGTGCTCCTCCGTGTGCAAACCAGCATCACGCTGTGGCCTCGCCAGACCCCACGGGGCAGAGCTTGCATGGACTCTCTGGCGAGTAGGGAACTGCTCGCCACTGCAGAATCCCAAAATCCACTCAGATAGGAGTCCAGAAAGCAGTGCTTCCTGGCACAGGCCACAGGTAAGACTGCTTCCTCCAGGAGGAGAGGATCTTTCCTCCACTCTCCTCCTCCCTCCTCTCAGAGACTAACAATCCATCCCAATTGACAGCCAGGTGTCAGAAGAATCCAGTCTCCCTTCCCTGCTTTTCTCTCCACCTGCAACCCCCATCTGGAGGGCTGGGGGCAGAGCAGCCATTTCCCAACACCATGGCACCCGCCAGAACCTAGCTGGGGGCTCCTGCTTCCACAGTGTATGACCAGAGGGTAGAGCTCCTGCTCTGGGCTCAAAAAGGCAGCGGCCCGGGGTCTGGTCCCAAGTGAATTTTGCATCTGCAAACAAGCACCCAAAGTGGTAGTGCCATCTGTAAAGCGGTGTCACTGCTGTGAGAAGGAGGAGGAGAGGTGCTAGGTATCTCCTAAGCATTCAGCTCTCAGAGGCTCTTCTAGAAAAAGGAGAAAGACCGGGGGCAGTGGCCGATGCCTGTAATCCCAGCACTTTGGGACACCAAGGCAGGGCGGATCACTTGAGGTCAGGAGTTCGAGACCAGACTGGACAACATGGCAAAACCACATCTCTACTAAAAAGACAAAAATCAGCCAGGCATGGTGGCGCATACCTGTAGTCCCAGCTACTTGGCAGGCTGAGGCAGAACTGCTTGAACCCAGGAGGCAGACACTGCAGTGAGCAGAGATCTCCCCACTACACTCCTGCCTGGGCAACAGAGCGAGACTCCATCTCAAAAAAGGAAAAAACAAAAAAAAAGGAGAAACAGAGGCAAAGGGAGGGGAAGACACCAGCAATGATGAGCACAGTGAGGTAACAGGTGACAGCTTCTTGTTTACTCCCTCCCCCCAAAAAAGACGCCAAATTCACTATCAAAACAAATTGCTAGTCTGTGCCCCTTAAGCCAGGGATTGGGAGAGCTGGTCTCCAACGATGTGTGTGTGTGTGTGTGTGTGTGTGTGTGTATGTGTGGGGGGCGGAGAGACTGTCTTGCTCTGTTGCCCAGGCTAGAGTGCAGGGGTACAACCGCAGCTCACTGCAACCTTGACCTCTCAGGCTCAAGTGATCCTTCTGCCTCCCAATCCTGAGTAGCTGTGACCAAAGGCATGCACTACCACACCATCTAATTTTTTGTAGAGGCTGGGTCTCACTGTGTACCCAGGCTGGTGGTGTTGAACTCCTAGGATTAAACAATTTATTCTGAAACGACACCATCCAAGAACACCGAGGAACTTTACGGAGCAAATGTTTTATTTAATAAGTTATAAGATACAATTTACAGTCGGCATTTGATTCCAGTTCGGTTTCCATGTCCCAGCTTAAAACACCTGTGGTCCTTTCACATCAGACTTTCGGCTGCTCCAGTTTCTGTAGGTGGCTTTTACCCCCAGCACTCGCCACAACCGTGGCCACCTCCTCAGGACTAAGCAGCAAACCCTAGCGGTCCGCCTGCCCAGAACACAATACACATTGGGCTCAGGCAATGTCCATGACACTTTAACCTCATTCCAAAGCCAGCTCAGGTCTGCAGGAGGGCAGGCAAAATTCCCTACACCTCATTTCTGGATGTCTGCACCTGCTACTGCTTCCCAGACAGCCTCAGATGACACGTGGCCATGGCCAAGGAGACAGCCACTGTCGGCTACGCAGCTCTCGTTGTTTTTGCCAAATGGTGAAAAGACCACTGATGAGCTGCTGCTCTTCTCGCCCCTCACCATTCCCGGCTTTCAGGCCAAAGATCGGCAGGAGTTTCATTCTTCCCTGTCTGAACAGATCATTATTTTCCAGGAAAAGTGACCCACAATGCTGGCTGGGGGAGGGTGTGGAGTGTTATGTCATGGGACAGACCTTGGGGTGAGGGCGCTAATACATGGCCCCCACGAGGTCACTTTAAACATTTTGGTAAGACACCCCAGGCTGATGAAGGGCTGGAGCGTGTGTTAACATTAAAAGGGATCTTTGGCAAGGTGGGGAACTGCTCACCACTGCAGAATTTCTTCAGACCAAGGAAGGGACTGAAACAGATTGGAAAACTAAAGCAAACCTGTGGCTGCCGGGATGGTCACGTGTGGTGACTCTGCAAGAAATAATCAGCAGGGCGAGGGGACAGGTACTTGGGAGCCACGTGGGCCGGCTGCCACCACATCCACTCTGCCCTCTGAGAAGTGTAAGAAGGCCGCAGAGCAGGGGTGTTGGCAGTGAGCAGCGGCAAAGCAGTGCTAGTGATCTAATAGCCAAATACAGGAACACGGGCACTGGAAGACAGTAAGCTGGTTTTAAGTCATCTCCTTTGCTAAATGAACTCAAACGTGGTCGCCCCCTTTTCTCTGCCCACGTTCCCCCAGCCTTGTTTCATAAACGCTGAAGAGTGAACCAGCAGCTCAGGCTAGCCAGTTTTGTTTTTCTGAAACATCAGTCTCGTCGTCTTCCTGGTTTGTCTGCTGCAGTGAGTGGTCTGTTCCACCAAGAGTTCTGGTTTGCACCTAGTGTGCTCGGGATCTTCTCAGCCCACTGAACAAGCTTGCATTTCTTAAGATTCCCCAACACGTCCCTCAAGAGTCCAGTCTAGGACTTATTTCTGAAGGCACTTTAGAACAGCAATGTTTTAGGGAGGGGGTTTCAGCCCCACGAACAGGCTGGAGGACTTGGTATAAAATGAATTACAAACAAGCGACAAAAGCAAACACAAACTCTCCCCAGGATTTGAGAAAACTGTTTTAAGGCACTGTGACGTGGAAAGGGCTGCCAGGGATGTGTTCCTCCCCCCACTTCACAGCCAGCACGTAATCGCCCCTCTCCTTGACGACGTATGTGACGTTGTATTGCTGGTTGCCTACATGCTTCATGGAGACCTCCTCGCAGGGCGTGGTGGGCCCATGGACCCCAATCAGCAGCATGTTGGAGCCTAGGAGGCAAAAGAAAGTGGTTACTCCATCCGGGTGCATCAGGACAGGCACGGGAAGAGGAGGGGGTATGAGAGCCAAAGGTAAGGGGCTTCCACGATAATGCTGGGGCCCCCGAGAGGTGGGAGAGTGTGGCGATTACAAGCAGAGGCTCACAGAGCCTGACAGTGTGGGTTCAAATCCCTGCCCTGCCACTTGCTACCTGAGTGACCTTGGACTAGAATTTCACCTCTCCCTATCTTAGCTTTCCCATCTGTAAATGGAATGACAATAGCATGTACCCCACAAGCTAGCTGTGAGGTTGAAGGAGTTATGGCTGCCAAGCCCTAGCACACAGGAAGGACTATTCTAAGTATCCGCTATGAGAATCTTCTTGTTTACCCTCACAAGCACCTTAAGGAAGGTACTTTCAAGAAGAGGAAACTGCCTTTTGGAAAGAGATTTAATAACTTTCCACGGTCACATGGCTACATAAGTTTTATGAACAAACAATGAATGAATGAAGTGGCGGTACCAGGTCTCCAGCCCAGGTGTACTGGACGCCAGAACCCATGCAACCGGCCGTTGAAACCCAAATAAATACCTAATTTCAAAAGGCGAAAGAAAAAAAAAATCATTAAAAATATTAAGTGCACTTTTTCATAAGTTTGTTGGCCTCATATACACTTTTGAAAAGTGTTCATATCCTTCTCCCACTTTTGAATGGGCTTGTTTGTTTTTTTCTTGTAAATCTGTTTTAGTTCTTTGTAGATTCTGGATATTAGCCCTTTGTCAGATGGGTAGATTGCAAAAATTTTTTCCCATTCTGTTGGTTGTCGGTTCACTCTAATGGTGGTTTCTTTTGCTGTACAGAAGCTCTGGAGTTTAATTAGGTTCCATTTGTCTATTTTGGCTTTTGTTGCCAATGCTTTTGGTCTTTTAGTCAAGAAGTCCTTGCCTATGCCTCTGTCCTGAATGGTTTTGCCTAGGTTTTCTTCTAGGGTTTTTATGGTGTTAGGTCTTATGTTTAAGTCTTCAATCCATCTGGAGTTCAATCCCATTACTGGGTATATACCCCAAAGGATTATAAATCATTCTATTATAAGGACACATGCACACGTATGTTCACTGTGGCACTGTTTACAATAGCAAAGACCTGGAACCAACCCAGATGCCCATCAATAATAGACTGGACAAGGAAAATGTGGCACATATACACCATGGAATACTATGCAGCCATAAAAAACGATGAGTTCGTGTCCTTTGTAGGGACATGGATGAACCTGGAAACCATCATTCTCAGCAAACTGACACAAGAACAGAAAATCAAACACCACATGTTCTCACTCATAGGCAGATGTTGAACAATGAGAACACACGGACACAGGGAGGGGAGCATCACACACTGGGGTCTGTTGGAGGAAGGGCTAGGGGAAGGACAGCAGGGGGTGGGGAAGTTGGGGAGGGATAACATGGGGAAAAATGCCAGATATAGGTGACAGGGGATGGAGGCAGCAAACCACATCGCCATGTAAGTACCTATGCAACAACCCTGCATGATCTGAACATGTACCCCAGGGCCTAAAGTACAATTAAAAAAAAAATTAAGTGCAGGAGAACAGGGTCATGAACATGGTTACTTGCAAACGGCTGGGTTACATGGGGGTGCACACTACAGGAGACCTCAGCAGGGAAGGCCAGTGTACCCAGGGTGCCCAGCCTGCCCCTGCCCCACTCCACCCTTGAACAGGCCCAGGCACCTACCAGCTTTGCTGCAGTCCACCAGGAAGGAACTCTTCTGGCCCACAAAGGCCTTCGAGAGCCCTGCCCCCTTAGAGGTCACCTTGCTGGCGTCTGAGGATGCCTTGGGAATGGCGCTATAGCAGGTCTCCGTAGAAGACCTGGTCACTGACTCCACCAGGATGGATGAGGTCTCGTTGGCTGAGCCAGGGCTGACCAGACGCTGGCCTAAGACATTGGAGGGAGGGGGACAGGCATGAATAGCCAGATCAAGAGGGGTCTCTCAGCCAGAGGACAGGCAAATACCCTGCACAGGAGCTCCAGGAGAGCCCCGCACCCCAACACCTGGATACAGAAGCCACCACACCCGTATTTCACACCCATAATGACTTCTAACCCCCCCAGGGTCCCACCACCATTCAACTAGGATCTGGCTTTCTGGGCACATGGATGAGTCCGGCCTTGGCTGACAAGACCTAGAACCCTCCCAATCATCCCCCCACAGAGATGTGCATGTGAAATTCACATCTTTCTATTTACATAAAATAGTCTATGTATAAGCAGTGTAAAAGTTTGGGATGACATATAATGAAATATCAAAATATGGGCCAGGCACAGTGGCTCACGCCTATAATCCCAGCACTTTGAGAGGCTGAGGCAGGTGTATCATCTAAGGTCAGGAGTTCAAGACCAGCCTGACCAACATGGAGAAGCCCTATCTCTACTAAAAATACAAAATTAGCCAGGCATGGTGGTGCACGCCTGTAATCCCAGCTACTCTGAGGCAGGAGAATCGCTTGAACCCAGGAGGTGGAGGCTTGGTGAGCCAAGATCATGCAATTGTACTCCAGCTTGGACAAGAGCAAAACTCCTTATCAAAAAAAACAAAAACAAAAAACAAACAAACAAAAACCCAAAAAATGATTCTGTGCATGAGTAAGGATTTTCCAGTCTGAATTTTCCAATGTTTCTGCAATGAACCTACATACTTTATATAACAGTGAATCATGACGTGTGGAAGGGATTTACTGCAGTGTTTATGGTGGTTAGTTACTTTGGGTGGTGGCTGTAAGGTGGGTTTCATAGTTTGGTATTTTTTTCTAGTGTTTTGGAGAAGACATAAGTATAATAAAATCTTTTGATTATTTTAAAAGTGAAAATTAGAAATAAGGGGATTTTTCAGGCCCTGATCTAAACAAATACATAAGATTTCAGTATGTCTTCTTCTGTTAGAGACAGAAAACCACCTAACATGCTCTCTCAAGCCCTGCACGGCTCCACTCCGCGGACTTTTGCAAGCTTCAAACACCACCCTCTGACATCTCTTACTGACATTCAAAGTTCAAAGCAGCTTTAACACATCTAAGACCATGCGCAGTTTCCACTATGATTGATCTGACAAAACCAGCTCCCCAGGAAAAGAGTAACTCCAAAGCTGGTCGATCGTTACCTGTCACCTTGGCCTTGAAGGGACTGCCCACGATGTGGTTGGGCCCACCATATTTGACGCTGATCAGGTAGTTACCAGGAGCCATGGGGGTGTACATGACTTTGTACCCTTCGGGCGTTTCCTGGCAATCCATTTTAACCTTGGATGGGCCTTCGATGGTGACGGACAATGTCCCTGGACCTGCTCGGGTGGTGTTGATAAAGAATTCCGATTGGATACCTGGGAGAAAGAAGAGAGAATGTTGTGTTGATTGCTTGGAGGGCTTTCCCAGAGCACTGAGGCCGTGGTGAGGGACACACACAGGTCCCCTCACAGAGGGCTCACCCTGGTCGCATGGGAACCCACTGGAACTAGCTCTGAACTTCTGGCAGAGAGAAACTCAGGGCCTGTGGGGTGGGAGCTCCCTTTCCCAGGCCAAGGGAGGAAGAGCATGGCTGATATTTTGCCCACAAACACCAACAGCCTGGACACACTGTTCTGTCCTCTGGGCATGAGCCATTGCGGCTGAGGGCAAGCAGCCTGTGTCACACTGTGAGCCTGAAGTGCTGCTTCAGCCACCAGAGTCCAGCTCTCCCTCCAGGGTGTGGGGGAGGCGTGGGCCCCTCTGACCTTCCTTTCTTCTCTGGGTAGACTCGAGAAGTCAGGGGAGCCAAGCATCTCGGCCCTTCCTCCTCCCCTCACCCCAGGCATCGTGCTGCAGACTGGGTGCAGCCACTGTGACCTGCCAGCCCACCCACTTTGCCATGAATGCCAGCAACAAGCACAAGAACAAAACGGCAGCTCCCGCTGACAGGGCATGTGTGCCCCACGCGGGCTCCAGGTCCTGTGCACAGCACCATTTATGCATGTGGTATGGAATCCATTCCGTGATTCCCGCTTCACAAATGACTGTGGCTCAGGGAGGGGGCCAGTCATACTACACAACTAGAAAGTAGTAGAGATGTATTTGAACCATGTCTGCATGGCTCTGGCGCCAGGCCCATCTCTTGACCTCTGGGTGGACAGTGGGGCTGCCTCAGTTGCCCTAACTGCAGCCCCGAGACACCTTAGCTGGCCCAGGGAGAGCTTCCTGCAGTCATCAGGCCCCGTGCATGCCTGCTACAGTGCCCTCTATGGGGCATGCCTGGCATAGCATCCCCATGCAGGGCTGTGCTTCTGCCAGAGCCCTAGACACTGCCCCAGTGGGGAAACATTTTGGTTTAATTATAGCTCCTAGTCCACAGAAAGAATTATTGTTCTGGATATCAATAAAACAAAAAGAGCTGCTATCGTGCAACCCTCAAACACAACCCAGCTGTTCCTGGAAGCTCCTAAGGCTCCTGTCCCATGTCCCAAAGTCCCTCCGCCCTCCCCCTATTATCTCAACCTCATCACGATATCTAATCTGTGCAGCCAAGAAGCCCCTCAAGCAGCAGCTGTGAGTCGGGGGCTGCGCAGGGAAGAGGCGAGAGGTGAGCAGCAAGGAGACAGTGTGTCCATCCAGGAAGCAGCTATAAGGTGACGATAAGGAAAGATATTTTATTTACTGATTGATTATTGAGATAGAGTCTCACTCTGTTGCCCAGGCTGGAGTGCAGTGTCATGATCTCGGCTCACTGCAACCTCTGCCTCCCAGGTTCAAGCGAGTCTCCCGCCTCAGCCTCCCGAGTAGCTGGGATTACAGGTACCTGCCACCATACCCAGTGAATTTTTGTATTTTTTAGTAGAGATGGGGTTTCTCCATCTTGGCCAGGCTGGTCTCGAACTCCTGCCCTCAAGAGATCCACCCACCTTGGGCTCCCAAAATGCTGGGATTACAGGCATAAGCCAACGCACCTGGCCTTATTATTATTATTTTTTGAGATAAGGTCCTCTGTTGCCCAGGCTGGAGTGCAGTGGTATGATCACAGCACACCGTAGCCTCAATCTTCCAGCTCAAGCCATTCATCCTCCTGCTTTAGCCTCCGAGTGGCTGGGAATTAAGGCATGCACCACCATGCCTGGCTAATTAAATTTTTGTTTTGTTTTGTTTTGCTGTATTGCAAACCTCCCAAAGTGTTGGGATTACAGGCGTGAGACACCATGCCAGGCCAAAAAGATATTTTTAAAGTGAAGTTGAAATGATCTGGCTGCAGGGGAATGTTCCACCATGTTTTAACAAGCTGCTTTATTCCTAAGTGCATCTTTAAAAAATAATTTTTTTTTTGTAGAGATGGAGTCTTACTATGTCACCCAGGCTGGTCTCAAACTCCTGGCCTCAAGCAATCCTCCTGCCTTGGCCTCCTGAAGTGCTTGGATTATAGGCGTGAGCCACCGCACCCATTTGGCCTTAAGGCAATATTTTGATCAGACAAAAATCAGTTCGTCTTGACTGTGAGGGCCCAAAAAGGCATGGAAGATGAGCTGGGAAAAGAGAAATCGAGAGTTAGGGGACATGAGCTACTGCTCGGTTGTGACCTCCTCTGCGGCACTGAACAAGCCAGTTAGGCGAATGCCCTTATTATTCCTGTTTTACAGGAAAGGAAGCAGAGGCAGTGAAGTCTGAATTCCTCTGGAGTCACATAGCTGGGAACCAGCAGAACTGGGATTTAAATATAAAGTCTGTCCAACCTGGAGCTAAAGCACTTGCCTGAGAGAAGATGGAAGAAAAAAATCCACATGCGGAAGTCTCTTACCACCACCTCCAGCTATAATTTCTATTGGACACCACAAAACATCTCGGCATGACGGTCTTCCCCCATCCCCTCAAATATGTCCGGCTCAGTTCCTGGGAGTTTAATGCATGTTAAACACAGCATCACTTGTTCTTCAAGACAGATAAGGGGATGGAAGGAGGGAAGGCGGCCCTTCTGGTCTACTCGGAGCACACTGGGGTTCCTGGATCACTTCATTAGGAAAATTGCTCAGCTGCTCCAAAGAATCCGGAGCCTCCTGGTCTGTCTCCCAGCCTCTCAAGCCTCCTCCAGCAGGGTCCTGCCTCAAATTCTCCACATTCCCCTACTCCAAAACCGACAGAATGGACCATTTAAAGCTTGAGCCAAGAGATACAGCAAACTCACCCCATAAAAACAGAGGGAGGTTTGCTTTGTTGGGAAGGTCAAGATACTGGGAGCTCTGGCGGCTGAGCAGATCCCTTTTCATTTCATGCACACTGCAGCTGTGTAATCTCAGGATGGATATTTAGGGAAAGGCTTGCGAGCGGGAGGGCTGGAAAAACAAGACGCCTTCCCTGTGACAAGAGCAATATTTACACAGGGTTTGAAGCGGGCCGGCTCTGTCCCTCTCCCCTCCCGGCTGGGCGCTTCCCTGTAAGAGCAGCTCCTTCTTTCAGCAGTGTCCAGCACTTGCAGAAAACCCAAGCTGAAACCCAAGCTCCCAAAAAGGTGTGCGAACAGCCGAAAGGACATAGGAGAGGGCCCAGGCGTGGTGGCGTGAGCCTGCAGGAGGGCGAGATGCTTCCTGCCCAGCGTGGGAGACCCAGCAGCTGCTGTGGGGCCTGGACTGAAGCCTGCTGCGCACTCCAAGTGCCAGAAGGACCCCGCCAGAGCCCTCAAAGGTGAGTAGCTGCTCAGAGCCCAGATGCGAGCACTGCTGCCTGGAAACCACTCCTGAGTAGCTGGAGGGCAGGAGTCCTGGTTTAGAATACCCCTCAAGTGGGCTGGGGATGCAGTCCCTGCCTCTGGGTGAGCCAGCCACTTAGAGAGGTGGCCAAGCTTCGGGGTTCAGGGCAGAGGCTCTGAGGTCAGGGACACGGATTGATTCCTGGTTCTGCCTCCTCCCAGGTGACTGTTTTTTGGGGGAGTGTTTGTTTGGGGAGTGTCTCAACCTCTGCATCTCACTTTCCTCATCTGTACAACGGACATCACTTAGGGTAAAATGATACTGCACCTTTCACAAAAGCCAAGCTGCGGGCCCAGAGTTCAGGGTGGAGCCAGACTAGAATCGCCTGGGGAGTCTGGCAGCACTCACGCCACCCCTGTGGGTGGCTTTGCTGAGGCCACTGCTTTGGCCAGAGTCCCGGGCAGCCTGCCAGCCCACCAGTTACTCCTGCACCCGGAGAGGGCCCCTTGGCCACACAGGACACTCGCTCCTGGGGCTGGGTGCCAGGCAACCACGCAGCCACTCTTCCCTCGCCCCTGGGAGGCAGGTCTGCTCCATCCCACTCTCCTTCTGTGGAGTCAGGGTGCACACACAAGAGACTCAAGAAACCAGGACAGGCTGCTTCCCCAAGAGGGTCCAAAGTAACACCAAATGCAAACTTGCCCCAGTGAGTCCACACTGTGGACTTTCCCCGCAGGGACTAAGGACCGGCTCCCGATCCTAGCAGCCTCTGTAACAGTGACGCACTCATTGCACACTACCCGATGCCACCTGTTCAAATAACTGATTCACAGCAGGAATCCTCACTACAGCCAGGAAAAGGAGGGGAAGATCTGAAAGATCTTTAAGGTAACAAAGCAAAACACAAGCTGTACCACAGCAGATGCAGTACGATTCCTTCTGCAAGACAAAAGCAAAACTCTGTGTCTGCTTGACTAATGAGCCAATTAGCTAACCAACCCAGCAACCAAGAATGAAAGCGGACAAGGGGATGACAGACAGGGCAAAGGTCCTCCCTTCCCAGAGCTGTTTGCTTCTGGACTCCGGGTGAGGGGGGAGGCCGAGAAGACGCAGTGAGTTCCACTTCATTTACTTCTTCACTGCCTGTATTTTTCACAATCAAACATGTCTCATCTGTGGCAAAGAAAATAAACTGTGATCGGTCCAAAAAGCTTCAGAATTCTTTGACCATTTCAGTTTTTTCTCCTCCTCCATTAAGATCTGAGAGTAAAAAAAGAGGAGGAGATAGGCTGGGAGGGGAGCATTTCTGGGAGCCCAGGGAACGGGAAAGAACAGATGGGTAGGAGCCCCTTGGACACATCATGAATTCTGTGCAGGCAAAGAAACCCTCAGAATTATGACACTGTGCTGTGTTCCCTATCGGCATCCTGTCCTGAAAGTCAAGAAAACTTGGCAGAGGAAGAACTCTGAACCACAGCTAACAGTAATGAGGTGTGATAACACGGCCAGCAAGCTCTCACTCTGGATTTATCGTGGGTCAAACCGCAACTCCCAAAACAGCTTTGGACAGCAAGTGCCTCCAAAGTGTGCATGATCCCAGTTTCCATGGGGAATGCGTGTGAAAAGCTTCCACGGGGCTTGAGGATTTCCATCTGGCTTGGTCCCTGGAGCTGGCTCAATCAAGGCTTTGAGAAGCAGAGGAGTGGGTTACCTGTGGTGCCCCCTTCGAGTCCTGCACCATAGGCGGACACCAGGGCAGGGTTCCCTGCTTGTCCGGGCTCCCCAACACGCACTTTGAAGGGGCTTCCAACCACATGGCTCCCATTGAACTTGACATCGATGGTGTGGACACCATTCTCATGAGGGATGAAGCGAACAGCATACTTATCTAGGAGAATGAGGAAAGGCACAGTGTGAAATCAGGCAAATGGACGCCAACGAGCTCAGTGAGGACAAAGGAGGGAGGCCAACCCGAGACGGCCCATTTAAAACCAAGAGTTCTGTTGGGAGCCTGGCACTCAGCACCCTGGATTTCAGAAGCAGACGAACCTCCCCTGTGTATCCCTCATCAGCCCCAAGGGAAAGGCATCCATATCGCAAATCCTACAAACGCAGGACAAGACTCCGGCCCCCGGCCTCAGAAGAACACTTCCTTTCTTTAGAAAACCTCACTTTTTGAATGTGAAATTCAGTGAATGCTGTTACTAATCCTGTTTCGAGATGAATCTCATTTCACCAAAATTAAATTCTGTTTTTCCACTAAAACGATGATACAAGTTGAAGACACATCACCCTGAAACTGGAAGCCCTCACCACTTAAGGCTCCACAGTGGCTTACTCAGCTGAACTCTAGGTGACTACTCTTTACTTGTTCACCCATGGCGGGGTGCAGTTTTTCAAAAATGATGGGAGATGGCCATTCTCACTACTGTTGAATGTCTCTGTTTTGGGAATGTCTAATAAGAAATAAAAAAGAATATATATGAAGGGAAAAAAGAAAACCTCACTTCTACATTTCTCTATTTGGCCATTTGAAGGGGGAAAAAATGGTTCCAACTGGTATTAATGCTCCCTAATTAAGCTCAGAGCTAGGAACTGCCCCATGGGGCAGGTTTCTGGCTGTACACTTGGGTCACAGCATGTAGCAAGATCATCTGTTAACTGAAGTGGGCACCTAGAATATCCACCCATTGTGTACCACCTGACCACCACCTCTTCCTTGAAGCCCTCCACGGGGGGTGCAGAGAGGCTGTTCTCCTCCCACCTTTCCAGGTAGTCTCTCAGTCTCCCCTGGCTCCCAGTACTCTTCATTCCCTCCAGACTTGGTGTTCCCCAAGGCTCTTCTCCCTCCCTCTGGGACTGTCCACAGAGGTGCATCTCCACAGAGCTGTCCACGCTACGTCCTTTGGCACCGAACATCCCCTAGCAGTCCCCTAGCTGGGTCCCCACCCACCTCCCTTAAAGCCAATGGGCTTTTTTTTTTTTTGAGATGGACAATGGCGTGATCTCAGCTCACCACAACCTCCGCCTCCCGGGTTCAAGTGATTCTCCTGCCTCAGCCTCCCAAGAGCTGGGATTACAGGTGCCCCCCACCACGCTCAGCTAATTTTTGTACTTTTAGGAAAGACGGGGTTTCACTGTGTTAGCCAGGCTGGTCTCAAACTCCTGACCTCATGATCCGCCCACCTTGGCTTCCCAAAGTGCTGGGATTACAGGCACGAGCCACTGCACCCAGCCAGGATCTTGAAGTTTCTAGTTACACAACTTACTTGGCCCCTTTATGGTGTGAGTTGGCTTGAGTTGGGTATTCTATAATTTCCAATCAATAGTAACTGTGTCATGCTAATGATTGCATGTATTTGTAGGGCTTCAAATCCTGCCTGGGGTGGAGCCAGCTTCCCCTGAAGCACACTGGCTTTAAGAGAAGAGGGAGGGTACCCAGTGAGGGACTGTTGGGGCTGAGGCCACCAAACCTCACGGTGATCTAGTAAGCATCTCCATTTGGGCATCGAGGATCCTTCAAAACTCCTCAAAGTAAAGTATTAAACCATTTAAAGCCCTGACCAATCCTTATCCACCCTCTGCCTCAGTGGCCCTAATTTTGATAACTGCACTATCCTCTGACCCAATCACTAAGCTACATGGAACGTTTTTGAAGGGATTCTCTCTCTCACTCTCTATGGCCACCATATCTGTCTGGCCTCAAGTCCCTCCTCTCCATTTCCAATGCTGCTGCTTTCTCCATTTCCAATGCTGCTGCTTTCTCTGGGAGCACCAGCTCGCCGCGTGGCCTTTCAGACTAAAACTGGGATCTCACCCATCCCTCACCTTTGTTCCTCCTGAGGCTCCCCAATGCCCTTTCTGCCTACTGGGAAAAATAGATCTAAATGTTCACACAGATCCTACATTTCTTTTTCTTTCTTTTAGAGACAGGGTCTTGCTGTGTTACCCAGGCTGGAGTGCAGTGGCACGAACACAGCTCACGGCAGTCTCAACCTCCTGGACATAAGCGATCCTCCCACCTCATCCCCCTCAAGCAGCTGGGACTACAGGTGCGTGCTACCATGCCTGGCTCAATTTTTTACTTTATTTTGTAGAGAAGGGGTCTCGCTATGTTGCCCAGGCTGGTCCCGAACTCCTGGGCTCAAGTGATCCTCCTAGCTCACTCAGCCTCCCAAAGTGCTGAGATTACAGGTGTGAGCCACCATGCCTGGTCAGATCCTAGATTTCTAACTACACTATACAAATATAGCCAGGCACACAACAAATGTCCTATAAGGCACTGATCATAGGTCTCCCCCTCATACATCAAGGCCCACATTAAATGTCACCTTCTCTGAGAAGCCCTCCTGAACTCACCAAGGCAGAAACTATTTCTCTGTCCTGCTCTGACCATCTTCACCATTTGCTTCTCAGTTCTGTGGTATTGGTGATCATTTGGGGTTATTATCTGTTTTTTTGGCCAGGACTTCACTAAACTTTGAGCAACTCTTTGAGGGCAGAAATAATATATTCCTCAGCCTTATACCTTCCTTCAAGTTTCTGACACTTGATAAATGTTTACCAGTAACACTCTCTTTAAAGTTAATTAAATCAGAGAATTCCATATACCAAGGCACAAAGCAATAAAAATCTTAGGACATCAGGGCCTAGAGACCCAGATTTTCTTTTTGACATTTACAGAACATTAAACTACCTTTCCCTTAAAGTGAGATCAAAGTGTGCTTACTCATAAGGTCAAAAATATAATAAAAATCTATAAGATGTTGTTACGATATGAGAGAAAAATCATGATGAATGTCCTGCAAAAGGAATTTGAAAAACTAACAGAAAATAAAGCAGCATTTGTTTTTGTGTTGTGTGTATGTGCGTATGTGTGTGTGAGTGTGTGGGGTTTTTTTTTTTTTTTTTGAGACAGGGTCTTGTTCTGTCACCTAGGCTGGAGTGCAGTGGCACAATCATAGCTCACTGCAGCCTTGACCTCCCAGGTTAAGGCACAGCACCCAGCCCAGCATTTGTTTAAAAAAGAAAGAAAGAAGGAGCATTCTCTCCTAGGGTAAAGGGTCTGCCTATCCTTGGCAAATGTCTAAACCCTAATTTATAAACAATGTCTGGCAACAGCAAAGGGAATTCAGAGGCTCACTGGCAGTAATGAAACTGATCAGCCATCCTTCAGGACGCACATTTACAGGAACATTCTGCTGCAAAGTTCTGGTGCTGGGACCCCCCACCAGGCCTCCTGCTCACCTGGCTCCAGCTCAGACACGTGGCACTCCTCCACGGCTCCAGAGGGGCTGTGCACCTTTGCATCAATCTTCCCTTTTGCGCCATTCAACCTTATAGCAAAGGATGCTGGCTGGTTAACTTTTAATCCTGATTCCTGAGAATTTAATACATTAGACAGGTTATGGCCCTCGGCATTCCTGCTCAGTGGCACACACTGACCCTACCCAAAACTCTGGGTGACAGTTCTCATGCAAATAGGCCCAGAATGGTTTTCTATATAACATATGACAAGAAACGAGCAGGTGAACCATTCCACATTTTTAACATAAAATATAAGATAGCAGAGACATGCATCTTCATGGTCTCCTATACAAATCATCTTGATTCAGCCTGGAAGAGATGATTTCTGGGTTTGGATACTTGAGACATCCTGGTCAAAAAGACTATCATCTCAGCATCCAAAATAACACCTGTGCAGGCCAGAAAACCCAGTATGTTCCAGATCAAAAAAGTATCCTCTTTTAGGAGGATACCAGCAGCTAACAAAGCCACGCATTCACGAACATGAACACAGTTTTATGTTACGATGTTTGTTATCTCAAAGGCAGACCTGGAGGAACCTATTATAAAGGGCTATGTGTGCAAAGGAGGCGGTACTGCATAGCAGTTAAGAATCAGCTGGATCTGGATTTCCCACTGTTTCTTAGCTATATAACCAGGTTGCCAAACCTCTTCAAGTCTCGGTTTCCTCATCTGTAAAATGGTCATAATAATGATCTATCTGGAGGGCTACTATAAAGATCAAATGAAGCTGTCCATGCAAAACATTCAGCACAGGCACTGCCCCATACACAGGGAGGCTTGAAAATGTCAGCTTATTATTAAATATTAATATGCATTTAGAGGTCGTATCCCCACAAGATGCCATAGAAAGACATAGATTTTACTTTTCCCCAGATCAGTTTCCAAGGTACTTTGTCTTGGAAACTATCTCCTCTTCTGGGAGGAGGGGATCAGAAGTTCAGATCGTTAAGAACAAAGCTGAGCAACAACATTTGAGATATTTTAAGACTGGCCAATCCCGAACAGCAACATTTTACAAGTCAGCAATTTTGATTTAAACTTGCTTGGACAGCCACTCCTCAGGCAATAACTCTAAAGCAGCATGGCTCACACTTAATGTGCAAGCAAACTATCTGGGGATCTTTTTTATTTTTATTTTTGAGATGGTGTTTTGCTCATGTTGCCCAGGCTAGAGTGCAATGGCGCGATCTCAGTTCACCACAACCTCTGCCTCCTGGGTTCAAGTGATTCTCCTGCCTCAGCCTCTTGAGTAGCTGGGATCACAGGTGCACACCACCACGCTCAGCTAATTTTCTGAATATTTAGTAGAGACAAGGTTTTACTGTGTTAGCCAGGATGGTCTCGATCTCCTGACCTCATGATCCGCCTGCCTCGACTTCCCAAAGTGCTGGGATTACAGGCGTGAGCCACCATGCCTGGCCTCAGATTCTGCATTTTAATAAGATTCCCAGATGGATGGCCAGGTGTGGTAGCTCGTACCTGTAATCCCAGCACTTTGGGAGGCAAAGGCAGGCGGATCATGAGGTCAGGAGATTGAAACCATCCTGACCAACATGGTGAAACCCATCTCTGCTAAAAATACAAAAAAATTAGCTGGGCATGGTGGCACACACCTGTAGTCCCAGCTACTCGGGAGGCTGAGGCAGGAGAATTGCTTGAACCCAGGAGGCAGTGAGCTGAGATTGCACCACTGTACTACAGCCTTGGTGACAGTGAGAGACTCTATCTCAAAAAAAAAAAAAAGAAAAGAAAAAAAAAGCAGATTCTGATCCAGTGGGTCTGGGACTGAAGTTCCCAGGCAATGCTGAGGTCCAAGAACTGGCCCAAGAACCACATCTTCATGGCAAGGCCCTACAGCTACACTGTCTAATTTAGTAGTCACCAGCCACATGTGGCCATATATACATATATTTAAATTTAATACACTCAAATAAAATTTAAAAATTCAGCTCCTTGGTTCCTCTGGCCACATTTCAGATGTTCGATAGTCACGTGTGGTTAGTGGCTACCATGCTGCACAGCGTAGACGTGGAACAGCTCAATCACTGCAGAACCTACGATTGGACTGTGCTGCCCTGGGGGTATATAGACTGAGGAGGGAGGACGGAACACAGAATTAGAGAGTCTTTGATCACCAGATCACTCCCATCCCACCTCCACCCCAAGTGCCAGCCTACCGCAATTTTCTAAAAAGTCTCAAAAGCAACACAAAATGATACATGCCTCTCTTTGCTAACCAGCACCAGATGTTGCTGCGTGGGCCTCCACAAAAATCTCTGATCAGTAATTTACCTATCACTCGGCATCAAATGATCCAGGAAGAACAGGGGGCGATGCTGACACACACGCCCCTCCCGCCACAGCAGCTGGTTACAAAAGCTTGAGAAACAGCCTGCTGTGCACTTACTGAAACATTTATGACCCAGCTATGACGAGAGGACTCTTCAGAAAAGTTTCCCGGAGAGGATTTTTCCAAGCCAGCTCCTTTTAGACAGAATCATTTACATTACCTGAATCCGGATGCCGCTAAATCCTCAAGAGGGAGATAAACGCCTCGAAAGATCGGAAAGAAATCTTCGAGATGCACGAGGCCAGCTCCTGCCCTCAACAAGTGCTGGGTTTATCTCCCTCCATAGGTTTTAGTTAAGTCGGCCACAAAAGACATTTCTGCTAAGAAGCCTTTAAATGAAACACAAGAAAAACATCTACACCACAGTCACCAGTTAGGACCCTTGGTATTCTCTAAATGAGGCCGCTTCAATGTGTGGACTGTGAGTCTGGTATAGGTTCTGTTTGCATCCCTAAATGAAAGACTAATGTTTGGAACGACTGGAGGGATCCCAATTCCCCTCAGAGTACGATTAGAATCTCAAATGTAAACCATGCCTATGGAACTAGAGCCAATGATATCATAAATCTTAGGCATCAGATTGAATTTTAATCAATCCAATATTTTCAAGAATGAGGGGCAGGCTCAAGGCTATTTAGAAACTCTTACCCAGAAATCATATTTTGGGGTTTTGTTATTATTTCACAACTTAATTGCTACTCTCAGTTCAGACACCTAATTATTTTTCAGTGTCCTGGGCAAAAACCCAGAGGCATCCATGCTGGTTCTTAGTTTGGCTGAAGGTGCTAGTGCAAGCTTGAATTAAGTGACCTGTTTAGGATGAGGAGAAGTGTTGCCTCTCCTGGTATCCTAATGGGATGGACTACGAAACCATGTACCACAGTGTCAGGTGGCAGTTAAGGGCTGCAGTTAAGGGCATAGGTTCTGGTCAGGCATAGTGGCTCATGCCTGTAATCCCAGCACTTGGAGGCCGAGGAGGGCTGATCACCTGAGGTCAGGAGTTCGAGCCCAGACTGGCCAACATGGTGAAACCCCATCTCTACAAAAAATACAAAAATTAGCTGGGTGGGATGGCACCTGCCTGGAGTCTCAGCTACTCAGGAGGCTAAGGCAGAAGGACCACTTGAACCTGGGAGGTGGAGGTTTCACTGACCCAAGATCATGCCACTGCACTCCAGCCTGGACGATGGAGCAAGACATCGTCTCAACAATAACAACAACAAAAAACCAAAACCAAACAAACAAAAAGCACAGGTTTTGGAGCCACGCAGCCCCTACTCTACCTCATGCTAGCTGGTTCCCAGTGGACGAAAGCTCCTTGCACCTCTGTTTTTCCATCATTAAAATGGGGTCAAAAGAACCTATTTGTCAGGCTATTGCAACAATTTACTGAAGTAACACTGATAAAGCTCTTAACATAGTTCCCTGCACACTTATTATAAATAAGTCATAATAAAATAAATTGCAATTGGCTTTCTTGAGGAAAGGCAGCCAACAACAGCAGGCTAAAACATCACTGCACTGTTATTTTTGTTTTCGTCTTGTTTTGAAAGCCCTTGTTATCCCTGAACCAATTATTAACAGGCTTCCTTTGTTTCCCTTAAATAAACCTTTAAAAACAAACTTGTCCCCAAATGTTAAGGTGTGTTGTTGACTGTGGCTCTGTTTTTGCTTGCTCCAAGTGTCATCTGGCCTAAGTGTATGGGAAATTGACTGTCACAGGAAAGCTCCCCAATGACTAGGTGACATCTGTGGTCAAAATGCGAATAGGGGCCTCAGCACCTAAGTGGGCATTGAAGCGGCCTCAGGAGCCCAGGGGTCTCACTGGTCGGCCTGCGGCCAAGGAGATGGATGCTTCCTTGCGTCTCACCTGAAGGCTCATAACAGTGAGGCGGCGGGCGTCGTCAGAGGGTGCGATGACCGGCACCAGGTAGGGGCTTTCCGGGATGTGCTCATCATTGAACTTGATGGACACCTCGTAGTTACCTATGAGGACAAAAAAGTCCCATCATGTCAGAGACTCTGGACCCAGAGTGGCCTCTTGCTTCTCACCAAGGGCTAAACTGTCTTTGGAGAGACCCAGCCCTCCTCAGTGTCCACAGCTGATTGGTTGAGGGGGAGCTACCTGGCTGAGGCTGGGCGGATATGATTTCCTTGGTGGGCAAGGCCAAAGACTCTTAACCAGGGGCCCACAGGGTCCTCAAATGGCCTGTGTATTGAATTCAGGAGATCTATGGACTTGAATGTGAAAAAAACTAGATTTTAATTTTCACTAACCTATGACTGAAATTTACCATTTCTTTTCTTCAGAAATGTTGACAAGGAACAACAGCATGTTATAAGTACATGTGGCTTATATCACCATTAAAAATCATAGATGTTGGCTGGGCGCAGTGGCTCATGCCTATAATCCCAGCACTTTGGGAGGCTGAGGCAGGCTTATTACTTGAGGTCTGGAGTTTGAGACCAGCCTGGCCAACATGGTAAAACCCTGTCTCTACTAAAAATATAAAAATTAGCTGGGAGTGGTGGCACATGCCTGTAATCCCAGCTACTCAGGAGGCTGAGGCAGGAGAATCACTTGAGCCTGGGAGGCGGAGGTTGCAGTGGGTTGAGATCAGGCCACTGCACTTCAACCTGGCCGACAGAAGGAGACTCCGTTTCAATAAAAAATAAAAAAATAAAAAAATAAAAAAAAAAGATGTTTTTACATCATCTTACAGTTTTACAGATATTTTGACGTATCATTTTCACTTATTATCTTGATGACAGCTAATATACTGGCACCAAATCTTATGATTTAATGTATTAACGAAGATATGCATGTTACTATGTTGCACATCTGTTCTTGTAAGATTTTGGTAACTGTATTTTAATATCATTAATTTCCTTTATAGTGTGTGACATATTTCATTTTATGTGATTTAAAACATTATCCCAAGAACAGTCCCCATAGGCTTCACCAGATGGCAAGAGTCAATGGCACACAAAAGGTTAAGAACTCCTGCTTGAGGGAGCTCAGATGCCAAGGCCACTCTTCTGGGGGCAGCCAGCCAGGGTAGCCATGGGTAGGCAGACAGAGGCTGGCCGGTGGAAAGAATGAAGCAACTGGATGAAAGCACGAAGCAGAAAGGCTAATGGAGAAAGGCAACAGACAATCAGAGCAAGCATTCCCACCCTTTGGAGGTCAGGCCGTGTATCTTGCAACTGGATTTCTAGAAGGCTCTCCCATGTGCCCATACACATAAATTCCTCATTGACTTCAGCAAATTTGATGAATTTCTGTTCCTTGCAACCTAACCATGTTCAAACAAGAAAATGTCCTCTTGTGACCCCTGAATACATACCAGGCTCTTGGGCAATATAAGACACACCACACGACCCATTTTTATGGTCATCGAATGTAATCTCGGCCTTACTGGGGCCCTCAACAGCAATGGAGAGGCCTCCAGCACCTGCTTCCCGGGTCCAAATGCTGAACTCAGCTGAGAGCAAAGAGACACCTGGTTAGCGAGTAAGCCCTGCAGAACCCCTGCCCCTCTTCCATTTTTGCTCAAACTTGCAGAGCTCAGTTTAGTTTGTTGCAAGCTGCTTCTTCTTTCTCTAACCCCAAGCAGAACCCAAGCAAGGTCGATCAATGAAGTTTCCTAAACATCACTAGCGATAACTAAATTCGTAAGACATCTGGAGTCCTCTGAATACATCTTAACCAGCCGGATGCAGTGGCTCACGCCTGTAATCCCAGCACTTTGGGAGGCCAAGGCGGGAGGATCACATGAGCCTGGGAGTTCAAGACCAGCCTGAGCAAGATAGTGGGAACCCCATTTCTAACAAATAAAAAAAGAAAGAAAAAAAGAGTATCAAATAAAAAAATTTTTAAATGAATACAACTTAACCAAGCCAGAAAAAGATGAGAATGTTCCATTTTTTACCCACACAGCTTCCCACCAGCAGCAACCATAGAAAAGAATGCTGAGTCAGTTTTGTAGCTTTCTAGTGTGTTTCACAGTACATCAGCCCTGCAAGATGCTCTGGAAACAGTATTACTCTGCTCCCCAGTGAGAGACTCAGATGCACACTAATAAGTTATAGGCTCCAAGTAGGCTCCCAGTGAGAAGCCTGTTTCGTTTTATGTAGGTGAGCAAAGCTTAGTCACTAAGAGTGTGCCAGACTTAGTCACAGATGCCTAGTTTTAAAGAATGCCCCTTAACGCCATCTATCAGAAGTCTTCTCTTTAGAACAGGGCAAAAAAGTATGGGGGTGTTTCACACTCTCTGGGTTCAACTCGTACTCTTCCCAAGTGAAAGAGCTGCTGGGAAAGCTCACCTGGGACTCCTGCTTCTCCTCTCTCCAGGCCGGGGCCTCCTGCCCGCACCTTGTGGGCACCTCCTTCACCAAGTGGCCCCACAGTGAACTGGAAGGGGCTGCCAGTGACATGCTGCCCACGGTACTTGACGCTGACCGTGTGAACACCCATCTCCTGGGGCACAAACCGGACGCAGTGCGAGTTCTTTCCCATGGGCACAATCTCTGCCTCCGTCACACGGCCAGAGGGGCTGGTGACGTGGGCCGACATATCACTGCTGTTGATTTCTGAAAGAGGGAGGGAGGTTGGGAGAGAGAAGAGGGTTAGGGTGAGGGCCTGAGGCAAGGCAGGACATGCAGGGCAAGCAGCTGAGAGCAAGGTGTGTGCAGCCCGGTGGACGAGGGGTGCCCAGGCTTCCTTCCCTTCAGGCTGGGTGCCTGCCCTCCTGTGGCCAGCATGGAGCAGGCAGGGCCCTTCAGGCCACCCATGCTAGGGGCACTGAGACTTCTTGCCAAAGGTGACATGGTCATCCATCATGCATACACGGGCTCCTTTCCACAGTAGGTAAATAAGAGCCGTCATCCCTTACTGTCAAGAAGCTTTGCCATTTCTTTTAGGCAACAAGACAAAGTTAGAGAAAAAGGTGAACATATGTCAGTCCTAATGGCAAACGGGAAACCATGCGTGAGCAAAGCTTTGAGCAAACCAAAGACCAGGGGCCACACTTTCAGAAAAGCAATGCCTTGGGTCACCAGCACTAGGACACAAGACCACATCACTCTATGTAAGCTGCTCACGTCATGCCAATGACTGTGCCTGCACTGCCATGGTGAGGCCAGGTGGCCGCATGCGGGGCACGGAGCACTGCCATCACCTAGAGCCAGTATGAAACTGCACCCTCCAGCCCCACAGGATCTGGGCAGAGCAGCTCATGACTCTGACCCCTGAGGACAGAAAAGGGAAGGGAGGTTGAAAAGAGGGTCACCCATGTTATGAACTGAATGTCCTTGCCCCTCCAAAATTCAAATATTGAATCCCTACCCTGTCAATGTGATGGGATTAAGAGGCAGGGCCTTGGGGAGGCAATTAGGATTCGATGAGGTCATGAAAGTGGAGCCCCTGTGATGGGATCAGCGGCCTTGTAAGAGTCCAGACAGCTTGCTCCCTCCGTTCTCCACCATGTGAGGATACAGGGAAGCTGTCAGTCTGCAGCCTGGAAGAGGGTCCTCACCACAATCTGGCCATACTGGCCTCTGATCTTGGACTTCCAGCCTCCACAATTGTGAGGGATACAGTTCTGTTGGTTGCCACCTAGTTCGAGTTATTTTGCCCAAACTGACGAAGATGCCTCGCAAAACCTGGGTCTGGAGGACTTCTGAAGTTAGTGAGCCATCCTCCATTCTAAGAGGAGGGGATCTCCGCAAGGATCATTTGGGTAATGAGGGGAAAATCGAGCCTCACCCAGAGTCATCTGGTACTGAGTAACTAAAGAATAAAAAAATGGCCAAGAGCTGGAAGAGACTTAAGAGAAAGGGAAAACATCCATACTGCACAGATACTTGCTAGTTCCTCAAGAAACAAATAAGCAAAGAGAACAGAACAGATATTTTGCAAAATGAGAAATGTAAAAGCAAATGAAAAGAAAACAGAGTACATATCACTAGCCATCAAAGATGTGAAACTGAACACTGGATGCCATATTTTTCCATCAAATTGGCCAAAGTGAGAAGGAAAGGCAGCACCAGGGCTGGTGGGGGAATATGGAGAAATGTGGAAGGCGGTCTGCCAAGGCGTGGCAGCGTCTGAAATGCATCAGCCCAGCCCACTCCTGGGCATCTGTCCCACAGCTTGAGCACAGGGTGGTGGGTGTCAGAGCAGCCCTGATGATGGGGGCTGAGGCAGAGATGAGTGTATGTGAAATGACGGTTGATGCACCTAGACATGAAAAGGAATGTCTTTTTTACTATCACCAACAGTTTCATGAATGAAATGGCATTTTATCAGGGCCATGAAAGAGATAAGGTGGATGTCTAATTTTTTTTTTGAAATGGAATCTTGCTCTGTCACCCAGGCTGGAGTGCAATGGCATAATCTTGGCTCACTATAACCTCTGCCTCCTGAGTTCGAGCGATTCTTCCACCTCAGTCTCCTGAGTAGATAGGATTACAGGCACCCGCCATCATGCCCAGCTAATTTTTGTAGAAATGGGTTTTCACCATGTTGGCCAGGCTGGTCTTGAACTCCTGACCTCAGGTGATCCGCCCACCTCGGCGTCCCAAAGTGCTGAGATTATAGGCGTGAGCCACTGCGCCGGGCCCAGTACAGCTCCTGTTAAGTGATCGTGTCTCAACTCTACAGTAATGAGGCTTTTACTACATTCTGATGTGACCTGACATTGATGTGACTACACAAGAAGAATCCGTTATCTAAAGCCAAGAAGGCAGAGTCAACAGCTAAGTGACATGTTAGGAAGGATGGGGACACGGTGAAGAAAGACGGCCCCCTCTCCAGAGCTCACAACACAAGCTCCATCTGAAGACGATTTAGATTTCCTTCTCTAGAATTTGGGCAAGTCCACAGGACATGTCAACTTCTGGGCAGAGGAGCCTCAAAACTTTCACTCCCAGTGGCCTCTCTCTGGACGGATTTTTTTTTTTTAAAGAGAAAGACCTTGGGCCACATTTCAGCCAGACCGTGTGGCCTGTTGACTGGCTAATTGGGGCCCATGAGGAACAATTCGCCACCAAAGGGCTAGATGGGGCCCAGCTAGATCTGCAGCCTAGCCTTCGTTCTAATTTCAGGAATGAAAGAGAAATACTAGAAGGACGCCGCTGGGCTGCCACCTCTTAAATACTTCCAGACACTGGCATCGGCAAGGCCCGTTCTTTCACTGACATGATTCTATCTGACAGATAGTAAATCTAAAAATCTAAAAGCATATCTATGTTTGCCCCATGTGACACAATAAAGCTATTTTTATTTGGAAGAGGAAAAAGGTAGCGAGGTAAACAGATTTATTTTTCTTGGACGAGCCTCTGTGAAAATAAACATAGAAGAAAATAATGAAATGAAGTGAAATGAAGATGTCAGCATAGCTGGCTTGGATACTATGTTCTGGGCCATGACTGAACTTGGTTCCCAAAGGCACCCGCTGCCCTGAGGGCTGGAGCCAAGGCTTCCCCGCCCCACTAGTCCCCAACACCCACCTGGGATTTTCAGGTTCAGGTCACAAATGCTCCCAACAGTGGCCACAGACGGGGCCCGACTGGTGCGGGTGATGCTCTCTTTGACTCTTCCCTCCCCGCTGATCTTCACAGTAAATGGGCTCCCTGCAATACCCAAGAAGGTTCCTGTGAGCAGCCCAGAGGCCAAGGCATGGCATTTACAGAAAACCCAGGCATCTAACCTGGAGGGGAATGGAACGCACATACCAGGCACGTGCTCGTCAGCGAATTTGGTGGAGACGATATAAACCCCAGGCACGGTGGGGAAGTAGGAGACTTTGCAGGTGCCGTCTTCCAGGTCCTCTGTCTGGATGTCCACCTTGCTGGGGCCTTCCACCGCCAAGGATATGCCACCATAACCTGCAACACAGCAGTCCCAGGCTGTTCTGACAGCCTCCTCAGGAAGAGGGAGCCAGATGAATGGGAAAAGGACATCTGATCCTTAAGGTTCCATCTATTTCTACACAGCAGAAAGAAAGTAAATGGTGGCCTTGTTTGTAGAGCCCAGAGGGGGATGAGTAGGTTAAGGGCCCTGAGAAGTCCTGTAGTGAAATAACCTGCTGAACCTGGTTTTGACCAGAGAACCCTTTCCTCAAGGGTATTTACTAATATCCCATAGAGAATGTGTCCTGTGCAAACAGCTGCGGAGGACATTCTGCCCTCATGTCTCCAAGAACAGCACATACCACCTCAGGGGTTTATCCGCAGCCAGACCTGAGATTCTGAATTTTTAAACAGCCCCTGGTTGCCTCAACTAGGTCAGCAGAATGAAAGGTTTAACAGGGAGTATCTTCCAACCAAGACCAGAAATTCTCCAGCCCTCTCCCCTGGGCTACAATTTGTCTAGAATTCACTAGTGTGGCCATCCCTCAAGAAAGCAGATGACTAGAGGCACTGGAGTGTGGCGAGCTTGGGAGAGATGCAATCTAACTCAAACCATCTCCAAGAGAGAATGGAAAGAGATGCCTCATTTCCACAAAAGCTCTGCTCAGATGACTGTGGTCTTGGCCAGCCGACCCAACATCCTTTGCCTGGACCCTGGGAAGCTGAGAATGAGGGTGGCAGATCAGATGAGAAAACAGGGGTCTGTGGGACGTCATGGCTCTGGGTTCAGATCTTAGTGCAGAGAGGACTCTAAACCTTGCAAGCCTCAGTTTCATCACCTAAAAAACAGACAATCTCATTTCACCTGTGGTCATGAGGCGTAAATGACAATGCAGGGAGAAGGACCTACAGCTTGAAGGATGTTCAGAAAGGAAAAGGAGGTGGTAGGATGAAAAGGTGAAGCCGACTCAGCAAAAGAAGTCAGTTCCCACAAGTTCTGGGCCTCTCCCCCGGGACCACAGACCTGCATCCCTTGTGTCCACGATGAAGTCAGACATCTCGAAAGTCCGGCCTTCTGACAGACCGCGGCCATAGACTTTGGCTCGGCGGGCGTCACCAATCTCGGACTGGACCACCATTATGGACACGGGGCTGTTGGCTACATGGTTGCCATTCTTCTTGATGCTGACCAGGTGTTCACCCACTTCCCGGGGGATGAAGGAGATGCCTGGACCAGAGCACAGATTGGGGTTTGTAAGGGGATGGCAGAGAGGAAGCAGGAGAGAGACACACTCTCAAAACCAGAAATATGACCCTTTTCCTGACATCCAACAACCCAGAGTGTCTCAAAATGTCGATATCACCATATGGAAACACACTTGGACGTTTATCATGAGTGTGACCCAGCAGGTTTACCATATCACACTCCATTGTACTACCAATTTCCCAAGAAAGGACTGCAGGAGTCCCTGTCTCCCACCCAAGATATCCTGATTCCAGCCAGGAAGGGTAGCCTCGCTCACCAATGTGGTTGTTGGGCAGCCTCTTCAGGAGACAGGGTTCGTCTCGGCCGGATGGGGCCTTAATGCTGGCCGTCAGGCTGCTGAGGTCAGTCTCACTGATGTCGAGCAAGAAGTCAGCGGCCGAGCCCAGCTTCACCTGGGAGCACCGCCTGCTGTCATCTGGGAAATAAACATCCCCCCAAAAGGACTCCCGTTACATGTGGTCACCCCGGCTTCCCAGAGCTGCCAAGCCATACGCCATTCACAGATGAATAGGCAAGAACTAATTACACAAAGCTGAGTGAAGAAAACGGGCCTTGGACATGGAATAGACCCAACCAATGAAGAGTGATGGGATTCATGCCTGCTTGCAGCAAAGACAAAGTGCTGGCAGGACCCGGAGACCTGAGTCCTCACAGACCACCTTTTAAAGAAATCTTTGGGCCAGGTGCATAATCCCAACACTTTGAGAGGCTGAGGCAGATGGATCACTTGAGGTCAGGAGTTTAAGACCAGCCTGGCCAACATGATGAAACTTCATCTCTATTAAAAATACAAAAATGAGCTGAGTATGGTAGAGGGCGACTGTAATCCCAGCTATTCAGGAGGCTAAAGCAGGAGAATCACTTGAACCCAGGAGGTGGAGGTTGCAGTGAGCTGAGATCACGCCACTAAACTCCAGCCTGAGTGACAGAACAAGACTTTACCTCAAAAATAAAATAAAATATAGGAATCTTTGGTAGTTGAAGGCACCTCGTACCTGCCTGGCATGGCCATGGGCATTTCTCAGGTAAACAATAACCATATTCCACACAGTACTACCGGCTGCTTCACAGACAGGTCTAAACACTGTGGGGACACGGACCCTGCCTTGTGCATCATCCTATATCCCACTGAAAGCATAACCTGAACACAGCAAGGTGAGGAGCATGGGCTTTAGAATTTGATAACCTGGATCTGTTCACCCATATGCAAACTTGGCTACACCACTACTCTGTAAAGCCTCAGTTTTACCATCTATAAAAGGGATAGCAGAAAATTTATCTAGTAGTGATGCAGAAAGGCATCTCTGAGCTCATGCACTATTGCAGTAAGTATGATTTAAATACTCCATTGGAGAGCTTTCTCTTTGCACACTAGAGTCACACTGGCATGGTAACAGTGTGCTCCAAATACTAGTTCTTGCTTTTTCCTGGATTATCAGCAAGGAAAGAATTTAGCCAGCCCAAAATTGGACTTACATTCCCTGCTCCTCCTCAATGAGTCTCCTTGAAACCTAACCTCAAAGAGATGTCTAGCCTGCTGCCTGTGGTCTGATAAGGAGGGTAGCAGTCAGGGGCAGCCATATTTCTCATTAGGAAGCCCCCAAAATCCAGACAACCCTACCTGTGATCTTGGCTGTGAAGGGGCTGCCGGGGATATGCTTGTCATTGTATTTGACAAGAATGCTGTAGTCGCCTGGCAGAGTGGGCAGGTAGGTTACTGTGCATGTCCCATCTTTATTGTCAATGCAGCTGATTTCTGCTTTTGAGGGGCCCTCAATAGCCAAGTCCAGACCACCTAAAAGTGGGAACAGGGATGAAGGGGTGTTAGGGAGAGTTTCCTTGTTTTAAGAGTATCCTTGTAACAACTCATCTGGGTCAGCCCTGATTCTGGGTACAATGGGTGGGGGGCAGAGGTGGATTGTCCTTGCCCATCAGGCACTGGCTGCTATCATGGAAATCCCATTAGAACCACAGATTTGGGAGTCTCCATCCCCACGGGGATGGGCACAGAGCTTTATCAAAAAGAGCCACTCAGTAAGTCATGTGGTCTTGTGGATATATGCGCAAAAAGAACAGAAACGTCACCAACCAAAACATACTTAAATTCCAGACAATTCACATAAAGCATTTCATAGCATGAATCTGATTTCAATTAGAACACAAAGGACTTCAAAAATGTCTGGTCTGGGTAGAAGACAAAGCAGCTCTACAGAAGAAACAGATTTATATGAGAAAAAAGACAAGACAAATACTACCATCCAATTGTCTCATTTTTAAAAGCCACCCTGGAACCCTGTACACCTCACCCTCCGAATGGAAGGCTGGAGGCTTATAAACACGTAAACCACACAGTACCTTCTCCTGCATCCTCCGTGACGATGGTGAAGGTGGCAGTTTTGTTGGCCACTCCGTACACGAGGCCTGGACCATATGCAGAAACGCTTCCACTGTTGGGGTAGTTCACGTAGAACTGGAGTGGGCTCTCTGGGTTACAAAGGACACAAACAAAACCGGTGCTCATTAAAGGGTGAATGAAGACCTTGGACAACCAGCATCTTAACACTCACCTGTCCACACGTTTGGCGCCTCCTAAGCAGAGGCAGAGACAGAAAGAGATGCAGGTGTACCCACACCTCCATCCTAGGATACCAGGGAAGGTCTACGCAGTATTATTCCTTCAATCACAACATAAGAAAAACAATCCTGGAGGCGGCTCCAAACGAGGGAGAGGGCTAAGGTAAGGTAATTCAGCTCAACCTGACAAATAAGGAAGACACTTCTGCACTGGGTGGTGAAAGGACCCATGGTCAGAGGGAAGATAAGTGGAAAGGGCTTTTGGAAGGTCATTTGCCCATGCCACTCAAAATGCAAGGAGTCAATCCCACAGTGGTCTTCCCCACCCACCCCGACTCCTAGCCCCATGTCAGCACTTTCATTTCTGCAGTGTTCAGGTACACATCAGGACCGGTTAAATAAATACAGATCCACTCATGGGCAAGTGAGGAAGACCCATGTTTACTAACTTGAGAAATTATCCATAATATGATGCATTAAAAAGAAAAAAAGTGGCTGGGCACGGTGGCTCACCTGAGGTCAGGAGTTCGAGACCAGCCTGGCCAACACGGCAAAACCCCATCTCTACTAAAAATACAAAAATTAGCCGGGCATGGTGGCACATGCCTGTAATCCCAGCTACTAGGCACTGAAGCAGGAGGATTGCTTGAACCTGGGAGGCGGAGGCTGCAGTGAGCCCAGACTGCACCACTGCACTTTAGCCTAGGCAAGACAGTAAGACTCCATATCAAAAAAAAAAAAAAAGAAAAAGAAAAAGAGCAAGTTGCTATAAACTATGAATACAATTATTCTATTCCTTTAAAAACAAAATAGAACAAAATTGTATGCATGTTTGTAGATACAGAGAGAAACATCTGAAAGTGGATGTTTCACTGCCGTACACACCAGCAGTGAAAGTGTATGGCAGATGTGAGAAAGACATTTTTTCCTCTCTCCATCTGCTGGTTTAGAAAATTTAAATAGAAGCAGACAATACATTTTTGCTTTAAACAAATATTATGTACACATAACTAAAGAAAATGCCAATCTCAGAGAAGTATTTGCAACTCCTATCACAAAGGGCTTATCTCTCCAATGTTTAAATTGCTCTTAGAAACTATAAGACAAAGATCAGTAACCAAATAGAAAAACAGGCTGTGGATCCAGACGTTCAGTTCACAAAGAAATACAAATAGACATATGGAAAGTTGTGCAGTCTCATTCACAAGAGAAATGCAAATAAAGCAATGATGAGACTGTTTCTTTCCAACCATCAGATTGGCAAAGATCCAACAATTCAATAGCATATTCTACTGGCAAATTTGTGGAAAAGAAGGTGTTCTCCTCCACGGCTGGTGGATATATGAATTACAACCGCCCCTCTGAAGGGCAATTTGACAAGAACTGTCACAATCATAGATGCCTGCACTGGGGCCCCAGCAGTGCCTCCTCTGGTAACTAAATCTCACAGATACACCTTGATGAGTATGAGGTGACTAGGAGAAAAATCGATTTGTTGCAGCAAGACTGGGGACAGCAAGAGCAGGAAGAATCAAAACGCCCTCCAATAGGGAAATGGACAAATACATAATAGTTTGTCCACATGAGGGAAGGCTGGGAAGGTACTCTCTTACATATCTATATTTCCATTTGCATGGAGAGTCTTAAAAATACTCGGAAATTGCCGGGTGTGGTGGCTGAAGCCTGTAATCCCAGCACTTTGGGAGGCCAAGGTGGGGGAATCACAAGGTTAGGAGTTTGAGACCAGCCTGATCAATGTGGTGAAACCCCATCTCTACTAAAATTACAAAAATCAGCCAGGTGTGGTGGCGCGGACCTGTAATCCCAGCTACTAGGGAGGCTGAGGCAGGAGAATCACTTGAACTCAGTAGGCAGAGGTTGCAGTGAGCTGAGATCGTGCCATTTGCACTCCACTCTGGGTGACAGAGTGAGACTCTGTCTTAAAAAAAAACAAAAACAAACAAACAAAAAAAACCACGCTGAAATTGGCCAGGCATGGTGGCTCATGCCTGTTATCCCAACACTTTAGGAGATCAAAGCAGGAGGTCCGCTTGAGGACAGGAGTTCAAGACCAACCTGGGCAACATAGTGAGACCCTATCTCTACAAAAATAAAAAACCTTAAAACTCTGAAGTTGAACATAAAAAAAAAAAAAAAAGACGTATGACAGTCTGGTTCAAGGAGAGGGCAGATGGAGGATATGAGTGGGAAGCAAACTTTTCTCCCTATCATTTTCATTTTTGAACCATGAGAATGTGTTACATACTCAAAATACTAAATTAAAAAACAAATCTCTAAACAACTACAAAAAGAAAGAGTGAAAAGCAGTAACACTGTGCTGGTTGGTGGCCCATGAAACCTGAGCTGGCTTCCCTTGTCCTCTTCCTCCGCCTCTGACTCTGCCCCAAGCTCCCAGGCCACACAGGGCTCTGCAGGCCAGGCTGGAAAGTCCCTCACCATGCCTGACATTTTTCTCCCAGCTTGACCTCTGGTCACACTCCGCATAGTGACAAAGGTAAACAACCACAGACCTAAAGGCTGGCACTGTGACCCAAGACGCTGAGCCACATCATCCCTTTTAGAAATCAGCTGGATCTGCTGCGGTCCCAGGCTGTTTGGTTTCACAGGGGTGCCGAGGCTGCATTCCCCAGCCTGCTGCCAAGAGCCGCTACCTGCACAGTGGCTGAGGAGTGTCTATCTGCAGGCTGCTCAGATGCCTCGAATGGTGGAGCCCTGCTGGGCCTGCTGCGCTCGACTTACCAGGGATGTGACTGCCCATGTATTTGATGTGCATCTCGTGGAGCCCGACCTCAGTGGGGGCGTATCTGACAGTGACCGTGCCGTCCTTGTTGTCCACAATCTCAGGTGTAGCCGTCTTCCCAGAAGGCATGTGGACTTCCCCTATGGAGCACAAGGAGATGGGGCAATGACTCCACCAGCGACCTTCCCCAGAGAAGCTGAGCCCAGGGCACAGGTGTATTCAAAATAAAGGTTTCCAGACCCAAGAATATTCATTGCTGCCTCAAACATTCAAGTCCCACAATGAGAGAGACCATTTAAAAATGCTCTTTGTTTTTTTCAGTTCCATTGGGCTTCACAAAATATAGCAGGCAACTCCTGAGTAAAGAGTTTTCTACAACTGGCAAAATCAAGTTCAGAAAGGACTTGAAAGACCATGATACCAGCAGATTCAGTAGAACATGAAACTAAAGAGAAGCAGGCATTGAAAAGAGGCCGAGGGGAGAAAGGAACTCCTGTATGACAGACTCAGTGTCAAAGTCACATCTGGAAAAGTCAAATAAGAAAAGGCATGAAAAAAGGGCAAACAGGAAGCCGACAGTCATGAGGTGTCTAAACACAGCAGTTCTTCACCTAGATGGAATCATGCGCCTGCTCAAGAAAGCTGTCAGTAAGCCACTTCTTGAGAGAAACACACACATGGCATATTCTGTAGTTTCAGGAGCTTATGGCCCAACACCCAACACCAAGAACCCGTGACCCTGGGTTAGGGAGCCCGGGGTCTGGGGGACAGTGGACACACCTCCCTGGCACCATTCTGGGGAGCTCGTGAGAGCAAGTGAGAATGAGACGGCCTTCATGGCAAGTGCTTACCAGTGATTTCTCCTTTCCTGACGGCAAACGGAATGACCAGGTCAAAAGGCTTAAATCCCAGGCCGTTCATATCACTCACTGGGACATAGGCCTCTTCGGTTACCTAAAAACAGAAGGCACTGGTCACTGGGTAAAGCAGACAACAGCGGGAGCTGGTGAAGCTACATGGGGCAGAGCTGCTGGGAATTCTGCAAGTCAGTGAGGCCAGGATTTGGGAATGCAGCTGCCTGTTGTGGTATGGGCTTTGTCTAAGTGACTCCAGCCCAGGGTAGAACCTGAGGGACTGGAGAAGTCATGCTGACCAATTGTTAGTAATCACTTGGGAGTCTGTTTGTAAAATTCCCAGCAGCGCCCATGGGAAAATGGAAAAATGAGAGACAGCAATGTCTATGAGTCCCAATAGGCTCCATCTGGAAAGGTTTAGTTGCTTGTGGCCTGGAAAAGAAGGTGCATTTTAAGTGGCAGAGAGTAGCAGTGGGTGGCTTTCCCCCTGAACAGAAACTGAATGTGCAAGTGGCGGCTTTGAGAGGCAGCAGGCGGGCCGCAGACAGCTGTCCATCTTTCTCTTTAAACACGGAGAGACAAACTGCACCCAGCGTGATCACAGACACAACGGTTGACGATTCATGGAGCACGGATGGTGACGCGAAGGTGATCTTACGACAGAAAAAGCAGGGATCATCGTGATGGGCAGATCAGTGAGGGGCACACCAATGACCAGGACACCCACAGGGCTTAAGCAATCCCAGAAGCAGATGGCAGCTTTTCTGAAATGAAGGCTGAGTAAACACAGAAACGCAAAAAGGAAAAATCCAAAATTGTACCCAGGGCCTGAATCCAGGGGGACATGCATTTACCGGTGCCTCCTCCACGGCTGTGACTTCCCCATCTGTGGCCTGGTCAGTGGCAAATGGAGATTAGTTGGGAACCATACTGGAAGGATACACTCAGTAGACTACTGCCACAGAGCTGCTTCCCCCACAGCCCCATCTTGAACCACAGTGAGCCGCTCACTCTAGTGAAGGACACTTTCTTACTGCCCTTTTGGAAGGCAAGTTGGTGTCCTCTCTTTAACTGTCAGATGCATATGCCCTGGGAGCCCACAACCCCACTTCTAGCACGCAGACCTATGCTGGCAGGAAAGCGATGTGTGTATGGACCTTGACTGGTGCCATCTGTGGTTGTGAAAAACTAAAGCAACCTAATGTCCATCTGGAAGGGGTTTGGTCAAGTAACTTCTGGTGAGTCTGTCCAGTGGCACATAGCAGTTGGGTCCAGTGAATCAATATGTAAGGGTATCTATGGCATATTGAGGGAAGGAAGCAAGGTGCAAAAGCAGTATGTATGGTGCGACCCCAGGCATGAAATTGAGGTGTGTGAAATGTAAGCAGGTAAAAACTAACATGAGGCATCTCTGCAGCAGAGGATTAGGAAAAAGGTCTCTTTTTACTTGATAAATGTCTACTGTGGTTAATTAATTTTTTTTTTTTTGAGGCAGAGTTTTGCTTTGTCATCCAGGCTGGAGTGCAGTGGCGCAATCTCAGCTTACTACAACCTCAACCTGGGCTCAGGGGATTCTCCCACCTCAGCCTCCTGAGTAGTTGGGACTATAGGCACACATAACCACATCAGGCTAACTTAGTTGTTGTTGTTGTTGTTTGGTAGAGATGGGGTCTCACTGTGTTGCCCAGGGTGGTCTTAAGCTCCTGGGCTCCAGCAATCCTCTCACCTTGGCCTCCCAAAGTGCTGGGATTTCAGGTGTGAGCCACCATGCTCAGCAGTTAATGTTTTTAAAGTTGTTTATAAATTCATTTTTAACAGATCTTAGATTTAATGCTCCAGGCTGGATGCGGTTGCTCACGCTGGTAATCCCAGCACTTTGGGAGGCCAAGACAGGTGGATCACTGGAGGTCAGGAGTTACCAGCCTGGTCGACATGGTGAAACCCTGTCTCTACTAAGTATACAAAAATTAGCCAGGCATAGTGGCAGGTTCCTATAATCCCAGCTATTCGGGAAGTTGAGGGAGGAGAATCACTTGAACCCAGGAGGTAGAGGTTGCAATGAGCCAAGATCGCACCACTACACTCCAGCCTGGATGACAAGAGTAGGATTCTAGCTATATTTAAAAAAAAAAAGATTTAATGCCTCTGATTCAACAGAACCAATGGCAAGGCAAGGGAACCCCTCTCAACACCCTCTTCTGCCATAAGAAAAACAAGAATTGGAAGGCCTCCCCTACAGAGGAAGGCCTCTGTGCCCATGCTAACTGCTTTGTGTGTATCTTGGGATCTGCAGAAAGGTAAAGGCAGCTTTTTGAGCTACGTCTGGAACAGCCCTGTCCTCTGCCTGCGGGGACTATGCAGGGACACATCAGTCAGAAGAAAGATCTTTCAATGGCCGAGCTACGGCCTTTGGTCCAGGACTTCTCGCCATTTGTCCACGACTCCATGTGCTGTGTGTGTGTAGTGTATTTGATTAAACCACTCTGTGGGTCTTCTTGAGATATTTGCTATGACTGCAGTGCTGGGTGTTGGTGTCCTTTTGGCGTCAAACTTATAGGGGAAGCAGGGAATTCACCCAACCAAAGTCAATGAACAGTCAGTCCATATAGGTAAATTTCTCTCCCTGAAATGACAGAATAAAGACCCAACCAGGTACTGTGGGTGATCGTCCCTTTCTGCCTTCAGCAGTGGTCAGGGGGCAGTGAGTAAACACAAAGTATTCTTGCTTTGTGCATATTTGGGGGCTAGGAGACACTTACTCTTATTGAGTTTGGAAGACTCCACTTCTGCAAAAAGGGTTCTCAAGTTCCTAGCTACGAGAAGGTGTTCTTGACTTCCTCACTTAGACCCTCCCAATATGATCTTCTCTTACCCCCAACTTACTGCAACAGCAGACCCATGGGCACTGCCCGGTAGCTGGCTGCTCTTCCCTCCTACCCAGTTCTAATCTACCAGATAAAACCCACTATGGGCTAAAAACAGATTCTGAAAACTACAACTGGTATCCTTCTCTGTGAATAAAGACATCAACTTCCCAGCTGTATTTCTTTCTTCCTACAGGAGAAAAACACTCTTAAATGAACAATGTCAAAAGTTGACAAGTGTTTACATACTTGAGATATAAAAGAGCCTCCAAATCTCTGGCGCGCTGTTTATAGATAAACAAAAGTCTATGGAAGGGAACAAAGCTACGACAGAGTATAGACCGTGTGGAAGAAAGTCCTTGAGCTTCTGTTTGGAATGGAGTCTGCATGCACCTCTCCATGGCTACACAAAATGAAATAATTAGAAGGTGCTTTGTAGGCTGTGCACAAGGCCAGGTCATTACGGGCCTAAGAACCCTGTGGTCAAGTGCAGCTGCTGACCGCAGCATCAAAAGACACCAGCGAGGATGATAGCAGGGCACTTGGTGTGAGTCTAGACCAAGCACGCCTCATTTATAAAAAAGCCAACAGTGCTTGGTTTTGAGGGTTAAGTAAGGTAATGCTCTTAAGTTTTCTAACCCCTTTCTTGGTTGAAAAATATCCAGAGAAAGACCTGTTATGCAATAATAAAAATAAATAATCAGAGGAAGATCTATCAGTCACTCAGAATTGAAAATGAAAGACCTTGGTCTTTCACTAATCCAGGTGTTTGCATAATGGTTTCCTCCTTTTACTCCAGATGTTCCTAGCTGCAAAAGACAAGGTATTTCCCCCTCAAACAGGAAGTGTGAATCTTTCCAAAACACAAGTGGAGGTACTTTGAGTCCTGGGATATCAGAGTCAAGTCTCCAAATAAAACAGCCTCAGGAAGCTCTCTCCTCCAGCCATGGAGAAAGGCCATGAAGACAGAAGAAGGAAGAGCTAGCAGGTTAAAAACCTGTAATGTTTGATGTAGAAACATTTTTGTAAAGGTGTGTTTTTCTGAGAAGTTCTCTTTCAAAATGCCTGGGCTTAGCCCCTTATATTATAGACACCTTGGTGGCCAGTAAGATTCTCTAAAGATCTTAGAGTCAAAGGCTCTCTGAGTTTCTAGAGATTCCTGTGGGACTCTACAAGGTCGCGACTGCTTAACGGAATTTTTTTCCAAAGGGAAAAAAACAGTGGAATAGGATATACTAGTCAGGGTTCAACAAGCGGCAGCTGTTATAGTTTCCACCAATAACAGCATGCTCTGGAGGAGGAATTTTCCTTACCATGACAGTGAAGGGGCTGTTGGGAATATCAACACCACCGAAGCGCACATAGATCACATAGGTGCCCGGCTTGGCAGCTGTGTAGAAGATGTCATAGGTTCCATCTTCATTCTCGATGACATCGGCCTCGGCCTCAGTGCCATCTGGGGTCAGAACTGTGCAGGTCACTTTTCCCTTCCCAGCAGTCTTGGCATCAACCACAAAGCCTACTTCTTCGCCAGTTTTCACAGTGGAGGCGATTCCAGGACCTGGAGAAGAGTTCAGGGGGAGAGAATGGAAGCATCAGCCATGAACACAAGTCCTGGAGCCCCAAGAACAAATGACACCTTTTGTTGTCAGGAGGAGACAACAAAACTTCAAGACAACAAGACTTCAACCTTTTGTTGAAGGAGGAGAGAAAAAAAGGAAAGAAATCCATGCTGTCTGTGCCTGTAAGTGATAGGCCTTTGACTGCTGCCATTCAGAGGGATATCCCAAAGATTCCCCCAGATCAGGTGTTGCTCAAAGGATTACCTCATCCATCACTTACTAAATAAGGAGCATCTGTAAGCTCTGAGTGTTGACTAAAGGTCAGCCCTGGTTCGCCAGCATTTAAAGGTATGGATGAAGGTCAACTTTCAACAGCAAACATATTGGGCATTTTCTTAAGTGCCAGGTACACATAAAGGTGGCCAAGACACAGTGCCTGCTGTCAAGATGCTCACAGTCTAACAGTGCCGGGCACCAAGAATGACAGTTCCAACTGCAGTGGAAATGCTGAAGAGGAACTAAGTTACAGAAAAAATAACAAACTCCTCAGGGAAGTATCCAGCAGCATATCTAGGCAAAGACTCTAAGAATTTATATCCCTGGGTTGCTGCACTGACAAAGGGCTTCCTAAAGAAAGGAAACATGGCGGAACCCTGAAGGATGGGTGCTGTTAGCTAAGGGAGACTTGCAACCTCTCCCCAATGACCAGTCTCTCTCTGACTTCTGGCGCCCCTTGACACAGGATCCATACATCAGGAAATGCAGAAAAGCCATGAACTAAAAGCACATTGGCAAATATCAGCCAAGTGTGTAGGAGTAACAGGGAGAGTGGCAAGAACAGTTTGTTCAGTGAGTCGTGGAAGAAAAGACTGGAGTCAATCTGTGGGAGGCCCTGAATGACAGACCAAGAGGTGTGGCCAAAAGGCAAGTATTCACCTCGGGACTCTGCCTGAGCTGGGGGAGGAAATAAGGCCTGGAAGGCAATGGGGAGGTCCCCA
>PVKP010019764.1:0-41859 GCA_004027715.1 Plecturocebus donacophilus | reverse complement strand
CTTAGAATAATATGTCCAATAAGAGACTCTAGACTCTCTCTCTACAGTCTGCTCTCTAGCTACAGTGTTCTAGCTATATTGACCTTCATATAGTTCATGTTTTGGCAAAGCCCTCTCTTGTCCCTGAGCTTTTCCACATACAGTTTCTATTGGCAGTGGAGGGTGGGGGGTGGGGGGTGGGAGATGGGGGTGGGGTGTGGGTGTTTCATCCCCACATTCTTTACCTGGTTACCTCCTATTCAACCTTGAGATACCAGTTCAAGCATTACTTTCTCAGAAAAGCTTACCTGGATTTTTTAGGCTAAACAAATTTTCATTTTTTAAGTTCCCATTGCACCATTTACCTCTCCTTCTTAGTTACTGTCTTAATACAAGTTGACACTTTTTATATGATTTGATTAACATCTCTGCTTTCTAGTAGAATTTTCAACTGTTTTTTTCACCATTGTATTTCTAGTGTTTAAAGCCAACTGTATTGACACTTAATAAATATTGTTCAATATGTAAATGGATTAACTTTCATAAACATTTAAAACTTCAATATTTCTTAAAATTTACCATTTTTGGCATTGATATTATAAGCATACGAGAAATACACAAACATTGAGATCTGTTAAAGGGTTAGTGTAAAGATGAGTGGATATTTTGATCTTTCCATTTAAGATGGAAAATTGGTTATTTATTTGTGTATATGCTTGTCAACTTCCTCCTACTTCCTTGTCATGTTTTCTATTATCTAGACAAACCAAATACTGTGAAGCATCAAAGAATGTTATTGTTAAATATTTGGGATCCTCTTTTATTTTTACTTTTATTTTTTTCAGGGTCTGATCTTGGGATACAATGAAGGATGGAGGAATTGATATTAATTATAAGCCATTTTTGGTGACTTTAGGCATGGGGATGGTATAATAAGCTCTCTCTATATAATAAACATAAATAAAAGTTAGGTGAAATTGCAACAGGTCATTGGACAAATTATCTTGATTCTGTGTGTATATAGTCATTTAAGTCAAAACTTGCATGAAGTATAGAGTTGCAGTTGAGAATCAAGAGTTGTAGAGTTATACAGCACCAAGCTCTGTCTACCTACCTTCTTTTAGCTTTATTTTTTTCTTTTGTAAAATGGGAAATATTAATTTAATCTATCTCTTGAAGATGTTGAGAGAATAGAAAATGTATCTGTGAATATTCCAGAATAAAGTATCTAAATTCACAGATTCAATATATAAGTACACACATATATGTGTGTATCTATTTGTATTTGTGTCAAGTTATATATATGCACACACACACATGAACGTACACATAAGCACATACATATTCACCCTAGGACAGTAACTAGAACATTCAGTGCTCAAGAAAATTTACCTGTATTTAGAATTTAAGATGTTTATGTTGCATGCTGTCTAACTTACAATGTAAAATAACTAGGAAAAAAGGGAGAACTGATAGAACTCCAGGTAATTTAAATAGCTTCTTGTCTCTTGGAATATTTTTGAGGTTAGGAAGAGATGTTTGGCCTCTATCATGTGTTGTTATTTCTCTTACTTGGCATATTTTTGAAGGTCTTTATGACCTATAAGGTCAAGTGCTTATTGTACCTCTTCTCACAAACAATATCAGGTAAAATTGGGAAAAATGCTTGGTAGATGTATCTGCAAAGAATTTTTGTGTAAAACTTTTGTTTTTGCTATGACTGAATTTCTTTCAGTTTGAAATTTTGACGTTTATCATGATCTTGAAATATGTGATTCTTTCCACTGTTAGTTTTTAGGACTTAGCTTTTAACACATCAATCACCAAAAAAGCAGTATCCTGCCCTAAATGTGGTAGTATCTTTAAACCACAAGTTACTGAAAATGACCAATTTTAACTGCCCAACCACAGCAGTCCCTCCAGTGTCTGTCATCTTGCTTTGAGCTGGTGCAAATGCATGTGTTCTACGTCTGTATTAGAGAGTTTAGCCTTGACATTCCTTCGTCCCATGTAATATTTGTTAAATAAAAGAAAAAGAGAGGAGCAGGCACGCTTCACCCAGATGTGATATTTAGTCAGCCTGGAAATTCTTTCGCTATGGCTTTACTATCACTGAACAGTACTCACCAGTGCTGGCCTCCTGTATCCAATTTAAATTGGTGATTGCTGGAGACATATTACCGTAATTTCTAATCAGCTAATTACAGTGGATCTACTGTGCAGAACAAGAGTACTACAATTAACTCCAGTAGAAGCTTTACTCTCAGTTTCATGTTTATAAATTCTATATTAATTCTCTTGCATAACCCACTTTAATTTTAAGTATCTTTTAAAAGCAATCCAAACATTTTAAAAATTTCACCAGAAAACAGGGTCATATATCACTTTCATTCCTAAAAAATGCACAATGATTCTTATTGATAGAATCCATTGTCTTCATTCAACCCTAGATGCCAGAAAACAGGAAATCTTGATATTGTTTGTTCTTTCTACCCTCCCTTTTCTCCCTTCTGTGTTACTTCTCTTTCTCTCTTCTCTTTTCACTTCTTCTTCCAAAAGATAAACAGTGTTTAATTATGCTACTAAAGTGATATAAATGCCAAATGGATTAATAATTAATTCAGTTTTAGAACATGTTCTCCAATCTGGCAGTATAGGTTTAAAATATATAGAGTTATGCCGGGTACGGTGGCTCATGCCTGTAATCTCAACACTTTGGGAGACTGAGGGGGGCAGATCACAAGGTCAGGAGTTCGAGACCAGCCTGTTGTATTTTCTACTGAAAATACAACAATTAGCCAGGCATGGTGGTGGGCATCTATAGTCCCAGGTACTTGGGAGACTGAGGCAGAAGAATCTCTTGAACCTGGGAGGCAGGGGCTGTGGTGAGCCGAGATTACGCCACTGCACTCCAACCTGGGCAACACAGCAAGTGTCCATCTAAAAAAAATTATATATATATCTATATATCTATAGAGAGAGAGTCAGAAGAATATGTCTAAAACTAGGTTTGAACTAGGTTTTCCAATTATTTGATGTGTGTGTGTTTTTTTTAAATTGATAGATACAGATGTACATATAGATGTTGATAGATACAGATATAGATTTAGATACAGATAATCCTCAAGTATTTTTACTAGTTAGCAATATGTTAACAAATAGTTTGGAGACTGCCACTCCAAAATATAAGTTCTAAAAAGGAATGAATCATTTTATCATTTAGTTCCAGAACCTAGCACTGTTGGTTGTTTGCTTTAGTAGTCAATAAATATTTATTAAATTAATTAATAGTTGACTTCAGCACTCTTCGTAGAGCTCAATCAAACATCAGTCAAGTCTCAGACACATCTATTTGGTGCATGTTCTTGTCATTGTAGGCGTTTTAACAATATCAAGTAATGTTTTAATGGCAAGTAGTAAGGTGATATCCTAAATAGATTTCATAGGCATTAGTTTTCTCTGCATTTTTTATTTATTTATGATGGAGCCCAAATATTGCTAAATATTTAGTATAATAGAAACTCTCTGTGCTTAGTGACTCACTGGACAGTGAAATGACCCTTTTTCTCTGAAACCTTCTGACTGATGCCCACACTTGAATGAATGCTCACACTTAGTGGCGTACTGCTTGTTACCCATGCACTCTACCTTTTATAGTTGTGCTGTATGCTAATCAAGAGCCATTCAGATTTGTTTCCAAACATGTTTATGCCACTTGTTATTTACTATTAAATTTAATATTTAATTGTTCATGTAATTGAATCAAATGTTATAAAAGATGATGAAATGTGAGAGCAAAAAGAAATGTTTCTAGGCTGGGCACAGTGGCCTACACCTGTAATCCCAGCACTTTGGGAGCCCAAAGTGGGCAGGTCACCTGAGGACAGGAGTTTGAGACCAGCCTCGCCAACATAGTGAAACCCCATCTCTACTAAAAATTAGCTCAGGATGGCAGCACACACCTGTAGTTCCAACTACCTGGGAGGCTGAGGCACAAGAATCACTTGAACCCAGGAGGTAGGGATACAGTAAGCCAAGATCGCACCACAGCACTCCAACCTGGGTAACAGAGTGAGACTCTGTGTTCAAAAAAAAAAAAAAAGTTTCTAAGAAAAGTAGTTAATATTTTGGAAAATTTTGGCTAACATTATGGTTAAATTAGGTGTGGAAAAACAATGTATATCGTTGGAAAGAGAATCATAAACATCTAGATGCTTTTCATGAGCAATTCACTTATAAAGTCACTTTGGGGCTCTCACTCATAAGTGGATGTTGAACAATGAGAACACATGGACACAGGGAGAGAACATCACACACTGTGGCCTGTTGGTGGGTGGGAGGGCGAGGGAGGGGATAGCAGGGTGTGGGGGGACTGGTAAGGGATAACATTAGGAGAAATATCTAATGCAAGTAACGGGGTCCCGGAGGCAGCAAACCACCATGGCATGTGTATACCTACGTAACAATCCTGTATGACCTGCACATGTACCCCAGAACTTAGAGTATAATTTTTAAAAAGTTACTTTAGGTTCCTGCTATGCTTTCGAGAAACTGATACTAGAATTTATAAATAATGAATTGTAGGTAATTTGTATAAGAAAGATAATAAGAAACTCTGAGGAGCAGTCAATTCCCCAGAAGGGCCTTATTTATAGTTTTAAAATGGTAATTACTTGGACATTTGTATGTTTTACATTAAAAATTATTCCTTACATACTTTGTATGATTCTCTCCTTAACTGTTCCTTTAACAAACTGACTAATAACAGTCCACAGCTGTGTCAGATTAAGAGGATTTCTACTGTACTTCAACTTCGACAGTTCATTCTACTCCCCTTTCATGGTTCTGGGGCAATGTAATTGAAAAATCTTGATATAAAGACAGGGTATTAAAATCTGTTACTATTTGCAGTTTCACTGTATGAGTCACAATTTTCTTCATATTTTACTACCCAAAGAAAATTGAGAAATAAGCAAAAATATACAGCTGATGGATGGGATAGCAAAAATTACTCAGATTTTCTCATTTCAAATATCACTCACAACAGCCTCCTTATTTTTACTGATTAACAATAATTTAAGTAAATATTATAAATGCAAGCCCAACCAAGAAATTCTAAAGCATATTTTAAAAAATTGGGGATCTATAAAAGTTTTGATCTGAAAGGTGTTTCTTTTTCAGAAGATGTTTCAAATACTGTATTTTAGGGTGTACCAAAATGGTTAAAACTCTGTCCAAGCTTTCAAGAAACAATAGTAGGACAACATCAAATTGACACAAAGGAGACAGATGGTGAGTTTAATTCTCACTAAAGAGTTAAGGGAGACTTCACCTAGAAAGTAGTTTAAACTGCAACTTAAAATAAGCAGTTTTCTGGTATGCAGCTAGAGGGAAAGCTCATTTCAGAGGGAAGAAACCGGACTAATGAAGGGTGATAGGAGGAGAGCAGAAAGTATTATAGAGGGAAGAAACTATGGGTCAGGAGAAGGGAGCTGCTGGAAGGCCAAGGGGTTGGAACTTCTAAGTAAGTTGATTATTTTAAGTACTGATGGTGTTTGAGCCTAGAAATGATAATTTATGGAATATCTGTTAAGATGGGTATAAAGTATTATGGGAGACCCTGTGAAATAATAACTGATTCTGCCTATTGGGAAGCTTCTTTATAGATGAGATGACACTTCATTTCCATTTGAAGTATGCACATTTTGAGGCTACTTAGAGGGCTTTGTTTGAACTGAGAGGAGACTACAAGCAGAGACAGCAGTACTGAAAGAGTGCAATGCAAAATAACTCATGAACTTAATGAAACAGTTTTATTTCATTTCCTGGCAATTCTGGTGGATTTAAAAATAAAATCTAAATTAATAGAATTTAAATTAATAAATATTTATTTCCTTTTATTTCATTAGTGGCATTCTTTTATTTTCAGAAATTACATCATTAAATTGGTATCTTGAAAGAATTTGCCTAATTTAAAGTAAAAAATTAATGAACTTTTAGATCAAAAACTGTGTCATTCTTAAATAAAATAAAAGGCAAAATTAAAATGTAATTTTATTATGTAGAACAAGGAAATGTTTGCTCAAATTTTTTGTTATTAAAAGGACACTAAAATTGGATTTTAAAATATTTTTTAAGGATTCCAAACTGTTGTCATGTTTCAGTTTTATGTACCTTTAAGTAACATGTCTTCTTTAAGCATTAGGGCGTTCCCTTCATAAATCGTTAAAGAAAATGTTTTTCTTAAAGTGGACATTAGTTTTTGTACATGATTAATAGGAAGAAGGAGTACAGTTTTATTATTTTTCCATGCTGTACTGGCTTTCAGTTGGGAGGTTAGCTTACTTTGTAAACATGAAAAATAGTGATAAAATAATTTCATCGTATGGAAGTACTTTGTAAATTGCATAAGGCACATGAAAATATGAATACTGTTTATATGTAGAATTATCTAAAATATGTTAGAAAGGCCAATATTTGCAAAACTTTTCAGAATTCAAACATCCATATATTGGGAATTAACATTTTTGAGCACTGAGAAACAGTTTTTAAAATGACAATTTAAAATTAATTAATTAAAAAAATTATAAACATCAATTAAATAAATATTTTTCATCCTACTATCCAGAAAGTACTTTGTAGGCTATAATTTTTATATGTACAAAAAACTATGTAAACTACATTTTAAAAACCATATTCTCATTAAATTATATTGATACATCATTTTTCTTCAGTTCTTTAGCTTGTATCTTTTGCATCTTTTAATATTCAAAATTATATTTCCAGAACACAATCTTAATGACTTTCACAAATGTTATGTTATTTGATGCATCAGATTTTATTTGGCCAATCGTCTGTGGTTGGCACTTAAACTTTTTAAATAGTCTCTAATGTAACCATGGGGGTGAACTACCTGAGACCAGAATGTCTCTACCCATCACTTAAAAGTACAGTACAGGGTTAGGGTTAGGGAAGTAAACCTTATGCATCTTATGGCTTTTCATTCATAGTATGAATTAGCTTTCCAATTTATATGCTCCTTTCTCTACACTTTCCTATCCTGGGTAGTATCTTTGTCTTCTTTTTTGTTATTTTAAAATTATTCGGAACCAAACTATGGGGATACAAATGCATAAGCATGACAAAATGGACTTTTGGACTCCAAGGAAAGGCTGGGAAGAGGGTGAGGTATATAAGACTACAAACTGGGTGCAGTGTATCCTGCTTGGGTGATAGGTGCACCAAAATTTCACACATCACTACCAGAGAACTTACTCATGTGACCAAACATCACCTGTTCTCCAATAGCCTAAGGAAATAAAAAAATAAAAAATATATTTTTTAAGATTTAACATTGTTTACAATTATTAGTGATTTGTATTTTTCTGTAAATTCTATATTAATGTACTTTTCTGTTAATTTATACAGGTGCCTTTTGCCATTTATGTTGCAAATATTTTTCTCCTCTTGTTATTTGCTGTGATATTTTGTTACAGCATTTTGAAATGTAGATATTTGTAATTCAGTGAGCCAAATCTAAGAATCTCACTTTGTTTCTTTCTTTTCTTTTCTTCCCTCTGGTTTTTTTTTTTTTGGAGACAGAGTCTCTCTCTGTTGCCCAGGCTGCAGTGCCATGGCATGATCTTTGGCACTAAAACTTTGACCTCCTGGGTTTAAGGCATCCTTCCACCTCAGCCCCTCAAGTAGCTGGGACTACAGTTGTGCACTACCACATCTAGCTAATTGTTTGAATTTTGTAGAGACAGATTCTCGCACTGTTGCCCAGGCAGATCTTGAATTCCTAAGTACACATGATCCTCCTGCCTGAGCCTCCCAAAGTGTTGAAATTACAGGAATGAGCCACTGTGCCCAGGCAAATCTCACTTTCTTTTCTTCTAGGCTGTTAGGTATGCACACGTGTGTGAGTGTGTGTGTGTGTGTGTGTGAGTGAGTGTGTACGTTTGTCTATGGTGGGCTATAGTAAATGGGCACAGAAGAGACAAAATCAAACAGGTAACTTTGACATATCAATTGACTATATATTATTCTAATCATTCAGGACAAAGTCAAAAGCCTATATGAAGAATTCACATGTTTATGAGTTAGAGGATTCATTTAAGTTGCAAGGATGAAGACTTGAAAATTTCTTGGGGTTAGTTAATGTTTTTCCAAAGGAAGGTATTACTTTGACAATCAGGAACCAGGACAGACTCTACTCGAAAGCAGTGGATTTGGATGATTTTGAAAATACAGAAGAAATAATTCTCAGGAAGATGAAAAGTTAGGCTGCAATTGTCACAACAAAATTTTTGTCTGATGAAACCGTGAAGCTGACTACAGGAATGCCAATAAATGTTTCCCATTAGAAGTGACACTGCACATTTTAGAGGATGAAATACTGTTGTTAGTGGCTGTAGAACTTTAATGTTGCCAGAAATATTTTATCAAGTAGAGTCTCTGTATGTGGTAAAGTTTCATCAAGTGGAGTTGCGACATGAGGAAAAATTTCACCAAGTTAAAAATTTTTATGAACAATATTTTATAAACCACATATTTATGTATTTGGCAAAATTATAGAGAAAAGTAAGAAATTAAAAACATAAATTTCAGGATAGTAGTTACCTCTGGGAAAAAGGGAAGTAGGTGGAATCAGGGAGGGTAAATAGGGAGCAACAACTGGACTGGGAATGCCAAAGTCTGTGCTGGTTACACAGTGTTGTTTTACGTTATTCCTTATATCTTGTATATGCATTGTGAATAGGCTTTGTTTGAATAGGATATTGAAATATTTAATAACAAACTTTAACAATCCCCAAAATATTTACAATGGATACAAGAATGCTCAATACATATTGAATACATTATATGAACCCTCAAGTTCTGGTTCCCTTCCTGGTCATTTTCTACACTGTGTTGACCACCTACACTTCTTGCATCTCTGTGCTGCCTCTAGTGCTCCCTCATTCCTCTCTGGTGCTTGGCCCTCCTATTTTGCCCTTCTATTTTGTCTAGAGTTTCCTCTGAAAAACAATCCTAGGGAAGTTCTCCCCAGCAGCATATGAATGAACTTGAGTTCCCAAGCTTGAATTTCCAAATCTGACGTGCCTCCAATGCAGAATTGTCTTGCGCCTTACTGCTTTGGAATTACATACTCATGCCCCATGTTTTCCACATGGGGAGTCAGGCAGTGTAGTAAGCTAATCTATGAAAGTTGTTAATAAAAGGAGTAGAGTCTCTCCTCTTGTATGTCTCATGTCAATTCAGAGACAATGGACCCTGCCTTTGTTGTCTGCTTAACACTGTGAAGTGATAGTTTCCATCCCAGATCTCTTTCTCAGGTTCAATCTTCTGTATTCAGCTGTATGCACACTGTATATCAGATATACATAAAATTGAATGCATAGTTTTTCATACTTATCCCAAGCCTCCTCTTTTTGTCTCATAACTTGACAAACGGCAGAGCTACTGTCTGGTGGTTCAAGTAAGGCACGTAGGAGATATCCTAAAGCCATCTCTTCCTCACCTCTTCATTTTTAGTGATGCTTCCTTTGCCATCTGTCTTCTTTTCTCTTTTTTCCTCTGGCTTCATTTTCACTCAGCTAGATTATGTATGCAGTAAAAAAACTGTAAAACTTACAAATGACCTCCCTACTGATCTATAATGTCATCTACTCAAATTTATTTTCTACCCAAAGTGAATGCTATAGTACATTGATCTGTCAATGTCATTCTCCTGTTCAAAAAATCACAATGTCTTCTCACTGTCCATATCACTGATTCCCAAACACATACCTCAGAGAGAAAGAAAGATGAACAAGTAAAGTGCATGAAAAAAAAACTAGCACTTCCATTTATATTTGTTTTGAATGTAACACAAGGATACAATGCTTTATATAATAAAAGAATAGTATCAAGAAAAACTTTATTATATATTTAAATGCATTTGAGGCATACAATGCATTTTTAAAAGATTTTCACCAAAATCATTGTCCACTTGAAATACTAAATTATAGTGTTGAAAATATTGTCATAGTCTGAGTTGTTTTTCTTGTTAAACACTAGTATAGTAGTCTTTTCTTCCTGGACATTTCATATGAACATTTTATATAATTATTTACTGCCATCAAATTTGTATCTTATTTGTTCATATATCTGTAATGTATGTTTATAAATGTGTGGGTATGCATATCCTGCTAATAAAGTAAATATATATAATATATATATTATATATATATATATATAATGTGGTGGGAAAGAACTAATGCATTGAGCAGATTTTATTTCAGATGCTCACTCTGCAGTTATGACATTTAGATTATACAATTTGCCCAAATTATGGCTAATATATTAAAAATGTCCATTATGTTGCAGTACTGGGGAATGATGGGCAGTTTCTTAAAGCTTAAAGATTAATACAATTAATAATAGCAATATGTTATTGAATGTATGTTTTAAAAATTTTTATGTATGTTTTTAATTGCCTGTGTTCAAGATTAGATAAAGTGCATTCAGTTATTTTTTATGCCCTCAGGATAAAGACACTGTTATTTTTACTCTGTTAGAGTGGATATTTGAGTGGTATTTATTGATCAATGAAGATAGCTCATGGAATTTTCATAAAGTCTGTTGCTCCAATGTCTGGATAGTGTGTTTATGGTTCTTGGGCTTTCTTTTTTCACCTTTAGGGTAACTCTGTATTTTATGTTTCACTAATCTATTGTAAAATTTTCTGTTTTAAATGAATAATTATTTGAAGGCAAAATGCAGTCAGAAATTAAAATAAATCCACTTTCTATATTGCACTGAGTTAATAATTTGTGCAATTCAATATTCATTATTCCAGTTTTTTTGAGAGGAGGGAAAAGGTCTGACTTAGTTGCTTAGACTGGAATGCACAGGCATGATCATAGATCATAGCTTACCGCAATCTCCTGGGCTCAAGGAATCCTCCCACTTCAACCTCCTGAGTAGTTGGGACTACAAGCATGCATGCCACCATGCCTGGCTAATTTTTCAGTTTTTAAATTTTTTATTTTATTTATTTTTATTTTTGTAGAGATGAGGTCTCCCCAATGGCTCAGGCACTCCTAGCCTCAAGCAATCCTCTTGCCTTGGCCACCCAAAATGCTAAGATTATAGGTAGGAACCATCATGGCTAGCTCTTCTAACTTATTATTTTTTAAATGTTAAAATAGATATTTTCATTTGTTGAAGTAACAAACATCCAAATACTTTTATTTCCTAGTCCCTTTAGTAAGACCACAAAATATAATATTTTAATAAAAGACATTAAGGGTGAATTCTAGGGTGATGCCAGTTAATTAATAATACTTAATCTATTACCTTTACTTAAAAATCATTCCCTAGGAGTTTGTGTACTAAACAGAATAAATGACAATCAAAACTTTCAATTAGACTGGTTGACCTGAATAGGTGTTATCCATTTAATTATCTTTAACATATCAGTTGTGCATTTACTATTTCCAGTAATCTAATTTCTGGCTAAGCAATCTCTCTAATATGATGGAAAGAAAATATTTAAAATGAAGTAAAGGTAACACTGAAAATTACAAAGATAAGCTATCGTCTATTGGTGCCAGATACAGTATTACTGAAATACTGATTTTAAAAGAAGCATTCTGGAATCATGACAGGAAATTTATTTTACATGCCTTAAACGTTATGAAATAATTTCAAATTTTGGCTTTAGTTCTGAATCAAACTAAGTATGGAACTTCATATACCAAAGGGACTTTTTCCCCTGCTGCCAACTGCCTAACTACAATGTGCTTTATTAATACTGGGCAGTTAAAGATATAAAATCAAAAGCAAAACTATAATATCCTATAAGACAGTACTTTTATGACTTCCAAAAAGATGAGATTTATTAAACAAAATTCAAATGTGCAAACTGCAAAGGTAAAGTTAAAAATGCATTGATGATGAGAACTTCTGATTTCTGACCAAAATGAAAGAAAAAAATAATAAAAGAAGTACTACACACTGAGAGATGATATTTTGTATACACATAAAAGGCAAAGGATTAATCAATATTCAAAAATAAATAAAAAGAATCTTATAATTTATAAGAAAAGAATAACTCAAAATAATAGGGAAAAATTTAATAGGTACTTCACAGAAAGAAAATCTGAACAGCCATAAATGATGCCCAATCTAAGGAAAGTAAATAAAAATTAAAACCACATTGAGAGATTATTTATAACTCACTACAGTGGGGGGGAAAACGTTTGTTATTTTTTTTGTGTGTTGGTGAGGATGAGAGTTAATCAGATCACTTATGCAGTACTTCTCATAGATACAAAATGATATAACTACTATGAAAAATAATTTGGCATAATCTGTACACTCTTTTGTGTTTCTGTCTTTACATTTTCTATAAAAAAGGAAAAATTTATTTCGTATTTCTACATAAATTATATTTCAAGGTAACCAAATAAGTGATAAGGAAAAATTTTGCTCTGTAGAAGAATTCAAGCTAAAAATTCAGGATAAATGATAGAATTACAGAGTCACCATTATTCAACCCTTATTAAAAAATATTTAGGTAGCTTTCAGTAATATGTGCTAATACCATTGGATGAAATTTTATGGAAAATCTTGTAATGAAGTAATTATACTGACACTACCTGAACCTACTGATCAAGCTCAGGAGATCTAAAATTGGGGCAATAGGCATTATGGAGCAACACATATTAATATTTCTTAGTTAGAAAAATACTATACTGCATTCAATCAAATCAGCGTACAGGGAATAGAGGATTTTATATATAGTAGAACAAACAGCACAATTTTACTGGGTCGGTAAAATCCAGAATGTGAGACATTTCAGGACAATGTTTTTCAGGACCTGGTTTTACCAACAAATAAATAGCGTAGAAGGTAAAAAGAAGAGGGGAACTGTTGTAAAGGAAAAATGATGCAAGAGGTCAAGATATAGTATGACAAAACACAATATCACTTGAATTTTGATTGGTCAAACCAACTATAAAATTAAATCAGTCAATTAAATGTTAATAAGGATGACAATGAAATGTGAACTAGGTATTAGATGACATTAAGGAAAGTATTTTGTTAGGTATGATGTCATGATGTTTTCTTTAAAAAATATTGTCAGATAAAGATCCCTGCTGAAGTGTTTGCAGATGAAATGAGGTATCTTACATTCGCTTTAACAAAACAACACTACTAAGATAATGGAATTCAGTGTTTTTAATAAATTATCAGTTATAAGGGTGGTGATGAAAAACAAGAGGTCTAGGATAACATCTGGATTTTGCCTTTGGTTTCAAGGGTGGTGTCATTTGCCAGGACAGGTGATACAGAAGCAACAGCAGGCTTCAGGAATTAAAATGACTTTAATTTTGAACAGAAGTTTTAAGAGTCACAGTGGGCTTGACTGAGTTTGGAAACCATAAATTATTAGTAGCAGCCATCCACACTGTTGTGAAATTCTCTAAAATTTCCTTCAGCAGTACCCAGGGGTGTAGCTACAAGTGCAGGGAAAAAAGTATCTGGATTAATCTACTTTGGAATGTTAGTAGGTAAGATACAACCAAAGACCAAAAAGATATGGGCAATGGGGATTATTGCAAGAAAGAAGTTAAAGGATATGTTATCTTAGGTTGGATAGGAAAGTGCTAAGTCCATTAAAGTGGTGATGGAAGCTGGGTACAGTGGCTCACACCTGTAATCCTGGCACTTTGGGAGGCTGAGGCTGGTGGATCACCTAAGGTCAGGAGATTGACACCAGCCTGACCAATATGGTGAAACCCATCTTGTGGTGGTGTGTGCCTATGGTCCCAGCTATTCCAGAGGCTGATACAGGAAAATTGCTTGAATCCGGGAGGTGGAGGTTACAGTAAGCCAAGACTATGCCACTACACTCCAGCCTGGGTGACAGAACAAGACTCTGGCTCCAAAAAAGAAAAAAAAAGTGGTGATGGTTAGGAGGTCTTCAGATAATATGAATAAGGATGGATGAAGGATAACAGACATTTCAGAGGAGGTATGTATGTTATAATAATCAAATCATAATCTGAATACAGCAGTGGAATGTTAAAGCAGAATGCTGCCACTTAATTTTGGGGTTCTCTAGTTAAGTAAGAGAGAATAAAAAGTTTTAGCTTGCATGCCATGCTTGCTTTTAGAAGCCAGTAGAAGAACCCATCTGTGAATAGACTGGCAGTGTAAAGTAGATCCTAGAGGGTAGGTAAGGATTCTAGAATAAAAGGCAAGGGTCAGGAGCAAAAAGAATGATGCGTGTGAAGGAATGGGTGTCCTGGAATAGGGCAGAGATGAGAGAAGTGAGGGTGAGCTGCTCAGGGGCCAGCACTTTGGCTGGCGACCAAAGAAAAGTGGAGCAAAACACGTTAGATGAGCTGCTCTTGAGGCTTCTGGGCAGACTAAGTCCCAAATGCTGCAAAAGCCTCATGAGGTTAGCAAATTTTAGGCACTACTTACCATTGAAAAGGAATGTCACTAGGAATTTACTTATCTCGTCCCTGAAGAATCCTTTTTCTCAAGCTGTTAAAGGGAAAAAAAGGGGTTATATGCTTATTCCTTATTTTAAGGTTTAGTTCTTTTCATATTAATAATCAGTAATCAGTTGTATCACATTCCCATTATATATACATTAGCATTTTTAAAATTTTTATTCTTTTTTAAAATTATACTTTAAGTTCTCAGATACATGTGCAGAATGTGCAGGTTTGTTACATAGGTATACTCGTGCCATGGTGGTTTGATGCACCTATCAACCTGCCATCAACATTAGTATTATTCCTAATGCTATCCCTCCCCAGCCCTTATGTGTGATGTTTCCCTCCCTGTGTCCATGTGTTCTCATTTTCAACTCCCACTTATGAGAACATGTGGTGTTTGGTTTTCTGTTCCTGTGTTAGTTTGCTGAGAATGATGGTTTCCAGCTTCATCCATGTCCTTGCAAAGGACATGAACTCATCCTTTTTTATGGCTGCATAATATTGCATGGTATATATGTACCACATTTTCTTTATCCAGTCTGTCATTAGTGGACATTTGGGTTGGTTCCAAGTATTTGCTATTGTGAGTAGAGCTGCAATAAACATACATGTGCATGTGTCTTTATACTAGAATGTTTTATAATCCTTTGAGTATGTATGCAGTAATGGGAATGCTAGGTCACATGGTATTTCTGGTTCTAGGTCCTTGAGGAATTTCCACACTGACTTCTGCAATGGTTGAACTAATTTACACTCCCACCAATGGTGTAAAAACATTCCTATTTCTCTACATCCTCTCCAGCATCTGTTTTTTTCTGACTTTTCAATGATCGCCATTCTAGCTGGCAGAAGATGGTATCTTTCTGCAGTTTTTATTTGGATTTCTCTAATGACCAGTGATGATGAGCTTTTATTCATATGTTCGTTGGTTGCATAAATATCTTCTTTTGAAAAGTGTCTGTTCATATTCTTCACCCACTTTTTGATGGGGTTGTTGGATTTTTCTTGTAAGTTTATTTAAATTCCTTGTAGATTCTGGATATTAGCGCTTTGTCAAATGGATATATTACAAAAATTTTCTCCCATTCTCTAGGTTGCCTATTCACTTTGATGATTTTGCTGTGCAGAAGCTCTTTAGTTTAATTAGATCCCATTTATCAATTTTGGTCTTTGTTGCCATTTCTTTTGGTATTTTAGTCATGAAGTCTTTGCCCATGCCTATGTCCTGAATGGTATAGCCTAGGTTTTCTTCTAGGGTTTTTATGGTTTTAGTTCTTATATGTAAGTCTTTAATCCATCTTGAGTTGATTTTTATAATGTGTAAGAAAGGGGTCCAGTTTCAGTTTAATCAAAGATCAGATGGTGGTAGATTCCTGGCATTATTTCTGAGGCCTCTGTTCTGTTCCATTGATCTATATATCTGTTTTGATACCAGTATCATGCTGTTTTTGTTACTGTAACCTTGTAGTATAGTTTGAAGTCAGGTAGCACGATGCCTCCATCTGTGTTTTTGCTTCAGATTGTCTTGGCTATACAGGCTCTTTTTTGGTTCCATATGAAATTTAAACTGTTTGTTTGTTTTTTTCTAATTCTGTGAAGAAACTCAATGGTAGCTTGATGGGGATAGCATTGAATCTATAAACTACTTTGAGCAGTATGGCCATTTTCACAATATTGATTCTTCCTATCCATGAGCATGGAATGTTTTTCCATTTCTTTGTGCCCTCTCTTATTTCCTTGAGCAGTGGTTTGCAGTTCTTGAAGAGGTCCTTTACATCCTTTATAAGTTATATTCTTAGGTATTTTATCTCTTTGTAGAAATTGTGAATATGAGTTCATTCATGATTTGGCTCTCTGTTTGTCTATTATTGGTGTATAGGAATTCTTGTGATTTTTGCACATTGATTTTTGTATCCTGAGACTTTGCTGAAGTTGCTTATCAGCTTAAGGAGATTTGGGGCTCAGATTATGGGGCTTTTAAAAATAATCATGTCATCTCCAAATGAAACAATTTGACCTCCTCTCTTCATATTTAAATACCCTTTATTTCTTTCTCCTCATGATTGCCCTGGCCAGAACTTCCAATACTATGTTGAATAAGAGTGGTGAGAGAGGGCAACCTTGTCTTGTGCTGGTTTTTGAAGGGAATGTTTCCCGCTTTTGCTCATTCCATATGTTGTTGGCTATGGGTTTGTCATAAATAGCTTTCATTATTTTGAGATATGTTCCATGAATACCTAGTTTATTGAGAGTTTTTAGTATGAAGGGGTGTTGAATTTTATCAAAGGACTTTTCTGCATCTATTGAGATAATCATGTGATTTTTGTTATTGGTTCCATTTATGTGATGGATTAGGTTTATTGATTTGCATATGTTGAACCAGCCTTGCATCCCAGGACTGAAGCTGACTTGATCATGGTAGATAAGCTTTCTGATGTGCCGCTATATTTGATTTGCCAGTATTTTATTCACGATTTTCACATTGATGTTCATCAGGGATATTGGCCTGAAATTTTCTTTTTTTCTTGTTTCTCTGCCAGGTTTTCATATCTGGATGATACTCGCCTCTTAAAATGAGTTAGGGAGGCCTTTCTATTTTTTTATTGTGTGAAATACTTTCAGAAGGAATGGTACCAGCTTCTCTTGGTACCGCTGGTAGAATTCGGCTGTGAATCTGTCTGGTCCTGGGCTTGCTTTCTTTGGTAGGCTATTAATTACTGCCTCAATTTCAGAACTTGTTTTTGGTCTATTCAGGGATTCGACTTCTTCCTGGTTTAGTCTTTGGAGGGTGTATGTGTTCAGGAATTTATTCATTTCTTCTAGATTTTAATGTTTATTTGCATAGAGGTGTTTATGGTATTCTTTATGATACTTTGTATTTCTGTGGGATCAGTGGTGATATCCCCTTTATCATTTTTTGTTGGGTCTATTTGATTCTTCTCTCTTTTCTTCTTTATTAGTCTGGCTAGCAGTCTATCTATTTTGTTAACCTTTTCAAAATCCAGCTCCTAGATTCATTGATTTTTTTTTTTAAAGGTTTTTCTTGTCTCTATCTCTTTCTGTTCTGCTTTAATATTTGTTGTTTCTTGTCTTCTGCTAGCTTTTGAATTTATTTGTTCTTGCTTCTTTAGTTCTTTTCATTGTCATGTTAGGATGTTGATTTTAGGTCTTTCATGCTTTCTCCTGTGGGCATTTAGTGCTATTAATTTCCCTCTAAACACTGATTTAGCTGTGTGTGTTCCAGAGATTCTGGTACATTGTGTCTTTTTTCTCATTAGTTTCAAAGAACGTATTTTTTTCTGCCTGATTTTGTTATTTACCCAGTAGTCACTCAGGAGCAGGTTGTTCAGTTTCCATGTAGTTGTGCAGTTTTGAGTGAGTTTCTTAATCCTGAGTTCTAATTTGTTTGCACTGTGACCTGAGAGACTGTTTGTTATGATTCTCTTTTTTTCCATTTGCTAGGGAGTGTTTTACCTCCAATTATGTGATCAATTTTAGAATAAGTGCAGTATGGGGCTGAAATAATGTATATTCTATTGATTTGGGGTGGAGATTTCTGTAGATGTTTAGCAGTCCACTTGGTCCAGAGCTGAGCTCAAAGCCTGAATATCTTTGATAATTTTCTCTCGCATTGATCTGTCTTATATTGACAGTGGGGTTTTAAAGTCTCCCACTATTATTGTGTGGGAGTCTAAATCTCTGTGTAGGTCTCTAATAACTTGCTTTATGAAACAGGGTGCTCCTGTATTGGGTGCATATGTATTTAGGGTAGTTAGCTCTTCTTGTTGCATTGATCCCTTTACCATTATGTAATGCCTTTCTTTGTCTTTTATCTTTGTTGGTTTAAAGTCTGTTTTATCAGACACTAGGATTGCAACCCCTGCTTTTTTTGCTTTCCACTTGCTTGGTATATATTCCTCCATCCCTTTATTTTGAACCAATGTGTGTCTTTGCACATGTGATGGTTGTGGATCACAACCATTGGTGTGCTGTATTGTGGATACAGCACACCAATGGGTCTTGACTATTTATCCAATTTGCCAGCCTTTGTCTTTTAATTGGGGCATTTATCTCATTTACATTTAAAGTTAATATTTTTATGTGTGAATTTGATCCTGTCATTATGATGCTAGCTGGTTATTTTGTCCCTGAGTTTATGCAGTTTCTTTATAGTGTCGATGGTCTTTACAACTTGGTATGTTTTTGCAGTGGCTGGTACTGGATTTTTCTTTTCATATTTAGTGCTTCTGTCAGGACCTCTTGTAAGGCAGGCCTGGTCATGACAAAAATCTCTCAGCATTTTTTTATCTGTAAAGGATTTTATTTCTCCTTCACTTATGAGCTTAGTTTGGCTGGATATGCAATTCTGGGTTAAAAATCCTTTTTTTTTAGAATGTTGAATATTGACCCCCACTCTCTTCTGGTTTATAAGGTTTCTCAAGAGAGATCTGCTGTTAGTCTGATGGGCTTCCTTTTATGAGCAACCTGACCTTTCTCTTTGGCTGCCCTTAATTTTCCCTTCATTTCAACTTTGGTGAATCTGATGATTTTATGTCTTGGGGTTGCTCTTCTTGAGGAATATCTTTGTGGAGTTTTCTTTATTTTTTGAATTTGAATGTTGGCCTGTCTGGCTAGGTTAGGGAGGTTCTCCTGGATAATATCCTGAAGAGTGTTTTCCATCTTGGGTTCATTCTCCTCGTCACTTTGAGGTAAACCAATCAAATGTAGGTTTGGTTTTTTCACATAGTTCCATATTTTTTAGAGGTTTTCCTTGTCCCTTTTCATTCTTTTTTCTCTAATCTTGTCTTCATACTTTATTTCATGATGTTCATCTTTAATCTCTGATATCCTTTCTTCACCTTGAGTGATTCAGCTATTGATACTTGTGTATGCTTCATGAAGTTCTTATGCTGTGTTTTTCACTCCATTGTGCCATTTATGTTGTTTTCTGAATGGGTTATTCTGGTTAGGAATTCCTCTAACCTTTTTCAAGGTTCTTATCTTTCTTGTATTGAGTGAGACCATGCTCCTTTAGCTCAGAGGAGTCTGTTATTACCTGCCTTCTGAAGTCTACTTCAGTCAATTCATCAAACTCATTCTCTGTCCAGTTTTGTTCCCTTGCTGGTGAGAAGTGTGATCCTTTGGAGAAGGCATTATGATTTTTTGAATTTTCAGCCTTTTTTCACTGATTTTTCTTCATCTTCGTGGATTTATCAACCTTTGGTCTTTGATGTTGGTGACCTTTGGATGGCGTTTCTGTGTGGACATCCTTTTTATTGATGTTGATGCTATTCCTTTCTGTTTGTTAGTTTTCCTTTAACGGTCATGCCCCTCTGTTGCAGATCTGCTAGAGTTTGCTGGAGGTCCACTCCAGACCCTGTTTGCTTGGGTATCACCAGTGGAAGCTGCAGAACAGCAAAGATTGCTGCCTATCTTTTTCTTTGGAAGCTTCATCCTAGAGGGGCACCTGCCAGATGCCAGCTGGAGCTGTCCTGTATGAGGTGTCTGTTGAACCATTCTGGGGTTGTCTTCCAGTCAGGAGTCATAGGGGTCAGGGACCCACTTGAGGCGGTAGCAGAACACAAGCACTGTGCTGGGAGATCCACTGCTCTCTTTGTAACTAGCAGGCAGGAATGTTTAAGTCTGCTGAAGCTGGATCCAGGTGCTCTGTCCCGGGGAGATGGAAGTTTTATTTATAAGCTTCTGACTGCAGCTGCTGCCTTTCTTTCAGAGATGGCCTCCCCAGAGAGGAGGAATCTAGTGAGGCAGTCTGGCTATAGCAGCTATGCTGAGCTGCAGTGGGCTCTGCCAGTTTGAACTTCCAGGTGGCTTTGTTTACACTGTGAGGGGAAAACTACCTACTCAAGCCTTACTAATGTGAGACACCCCAGCTGTTACCAAGCTGGAGCATCCCAGGTTGACTTCAGACTGCTGTGCTAGCAGTGAGAATTCCAAACCAGTGGATCTTAGCTTGCTGGGCTCTGTGGGATTGAGATCTGCTGAGCTAGACCACTTGGTTCTCTGGCTTAAACCCCCTTTCTAGGGGAGTGAGCTGTTCTGTCTCACTGGTGTTCCAGGCACCACCTGGGTATGGAAAAAAAAAAAAAAACAAACAAAAAAAAACTCCAGTATCTAGCTCGGTGTTTGCCCAAATGGCCACCCCAGTTTTGTGCTTGAAACCCAGGGCCCTCGTGGTGTTGGCACAGGAGGGAATCTCCTGGTTTTGTGGGTTGTGAAGACCATGGAAAAAGTGTAGTATCTGGGCCTGAATGCACCATTCCTTATGGTACGTTCCCTCACAGCTTCCCTTGGCTGATGGGGGGAGTTCCCTGACCCCTTGCACTTCCCTGGTGAGGTGACGCCCCATTCTGCATTGGCTCACTCTCCATGGGCTGCACCTACTCTCTAACCAGTCCCAGTGAGATGAGCCAGGTACCTCAGTTGGAAATGCAGAGATCACTCACCTTCTTCATTGATCTCGCTAGGAGCTGCCGACCGGAACTGTTTCTATTTGGCCATCTTGCCAGTCGCTGAGTTATGTTTTAATTTATTTTCTGTATATTTTGGAAATTCCTACCAACCTTTGGCAAAAGCTACAGAAAATGTTTCTTATTAAAGTTCCAAAAACATTTTATTTAGTCTCTGTTTTTATTACTCCTAACAATGATTAATCCTATTTTGGGCTGTTGATGATAGTCATTTGCCATTGTCAAAGTCTTGTCAAATAATGTGTTCCTTTCCACATTTTCTTCTCTATTGTTACGACAGCACTAAAACTTCGTAACTTTTCGTTAGTTTTCACTTTCTTTGCTCTGTTCTTGTGTGTGTCCAGCTGTACATTTGTTGTGTCCTTTAATGTTTTCAAAACATTTTAATTTTTCAAAGTTATTAACTCTCTAGATATGTCTTATCATTGCCTTAAATTTCTTCCTAAATTCTACTTTATTGTTTGTAGTCTGACTTCATATTTTTTCACACAGTATCTCCAAACAAAAAGAAGAATATTGGTTGTCATTTGCATTTAAGATAATATAGTCTGAATCTGTGTCCTCACCCAAATCACGTGTTGAAATGTAATCTCCAGTGCTGGAGGCAGGGCGTAGGGCAAAGAGATTATATTGTGGGGGCGGATTTCTCATGAATGTTTCAGTGCTATCCCCTTGGTACTGTTCTCACCATAGTGAATGAGTCCTTATGAAATCTGGTGGATTAAAAGTGTGGCACCTCCTCTCTCTCTCCCTTGCTCCTGCTCCTGCCATGTGAGACACCTGCTCCCTCTTTGCCTCCTGCTGTGATTGGAAGTTTCCTGAAGGTTCCCCAGAAGCAGAAACCACTATGCTTCCTGTACAGCCTGCAAAACTGTGAGACAACTAAACTTCTTTTCTTTATAAAATTCCCAGACTCATCTGAGATATATGATGTTAGAATTGTCTGCTGTAGCTAAATCCATTGTTCTTTTCCAAAATTTACCTTGATTGGATTATTTCTTATAGCATTTGTCAGTATTCATCATTTATGTTTTTGCCTTTTTAAAACTCTCCCTCCTACCCTAGGCCTAGTACTTCTCTATAGCAGCTTTCTGTTTCTCTGCTAGCCCCTTAACAATGTCCCAGAGTCTTATTCAGATTTGCTTATATTCCTTTCTCACTAAGCCTACTCTACCTCTTCCTTTTTTCCACGTTTTCACCTCATGGCGAATGTTCACAAATCTCTATCATTTCTGCTCTCTTCCCTCAACTCCAGAGCAATATGATCAGATTTTAGTGGAGATCTCCACTGGATTCTGATACCATAATGTTAGCTTGTCCAAAACAGGACTTATTTTTCATTTTCCTTTATCCCAACCTGATCCCAGCCCCATATATCACCACCACTATTTGCAAAAGAAAAGAGCCAAGGATATCATGATCTGGACACTGTCTTCCTTCTCATCTTATGTCTTCCTTTTCATCTTATATCTACAATACTTAACCAGGTTCATCAAATTTAGCTTTTTAATACCGATAGCAAATTGTCTCATTAAATGTCATTTCCAACCCTCTTTGATCTTGCCTTCTTGCATATTAGAAACTGGAAAGTGATAAACTGTGTATTTCCAGACTTTCTTGTAACTGAGTCTCTTCATGTGACCTGCATGCCACCAAATAGGAAAAAAAGCAGTAGTCACACTCACTGAGTATCATGTCTCCTGCCAAAACTTAACGGCAGAGCTGTATGTCTTTCTGTGGACTGCTAATGCAAAGTTTCTAGCATCACGGATCTAAAAGGATAAAGAATGATGGAACATTTCTCCTGACTGAGTTTCTTCTACCTTGGTTTTCTTCAGGCTACATAGCATCAAAACTTGATACTTTTTGTTCATGTAAGGATCCTGTGAATGTCTTCTGTACCTTTCAGCTTAAACCCACTAGACTAGATTTTTGCTGTTTTTAACTGAAAATCCTGATGAATACAATATGTCTCAAATTTATTTAAATTTTCCCATCACATAAGTCACTACCTTTGTTCAACCATTCCTTATCCCCATAAGAAAAGGCATTGTGTCTTAATTATTTGTTTTTTATGTTCTCTTTTCAATTTTATTGATCTATAATAGATGTAAACATTTTAGGGTACCTGTGATAATTTAATATATTCACATAATTTGAAAAGATCTAATCAGTGTAATTGTGATACTCATTATCTTAAATATTTGTCTTTTCTTTATACTAGAAACAGTTGAAATATTTTCTGCCAGCTACTCTGAAATATACAACAGATTATTATAAACTAGTCACATTGCTGATATATGAAATACTACGTCTTATTTCTTCCATCAAAATGTGTGTTTGTATCTATTAATCAACCTCACTTGCCCCTCGCTTACCCCTTGCTTGCCCCTCGACTTTTCCTGTCCTCTGGTCACCACCGATCTACTATCTTGCTTTATGAGACCCACTTTTTTAGTTCCCATATATGAACATGCAATGTTTGTCTTTATCTTTTTTTCTTATTTCAGTTAACATAATGACTTCCAGTTCTGTCTATGCTGCTACAAACGACAGGATTCATTCTTGTTTATGGCTGAATAATATTTCATTTGCGTATATATTTTTTTTATCCACTCATTCATTAGTGGACACTCAGGTTGATTCCATTTTTGGCTGTTAAGTGCTGTAATAAACACAGGAGTGTAGATATCTCTTTGTCATATTGATTTCTATTATTTCTGATATATACCCAGTAGTGTAACTGCTCAACCGTATGGAAATTCTATGTTTAATATTTTGAAAAACCTCCATATACTTTTTCATACTGGCTGCATTAATTTACACTCCCACCAACAATGTATAAGGATTCCTCCTATTTTACATTTTTGTCAGCATTCGTTGTTCCCTGTCTTTTGGATAAAAGCCATTTTAACTGGTGTGAAATGATATCTCATTGTGGCTTTCATTCTCATTTCTCTGATTATTAGCAATGTTGAACTTTTACCTGTTGGCCATCTATGTGTATTCCTTTGAGAAATGTCTGTCCAGGTCTTTTGTCCATTTTTAAATCAAAATTTTTTGCTATTTAATTGTTTAAACTCTTTATATATTCTGGTTATTAATTCCTTGTAAGATGGATAGTTTATAAATATTTTCTCCCCTTCTGTGGATTGTCTCTTTACTTTGTCCAAGTTTCTCTGCTCTGCTGAACATTTTTAGTTTGATATAATCCTATTTGTCTATCATTGCGTACTTTGCCTATGCTTTTAAGATCTTGCACAAAAATTCATCACCCAGACCAATATCCTGGAGCATTTCCCCAAAGTTTTTTGTTAGTAGTTTCACAATTTGAGGTCTTGACTTCAGTCTGTAATATATTTTGATTTAATTTTTATGTAAGTTGAGAAGTGGAGATCTAGTTTTATTTTTTGTGTGTTAGTTATCCAGTTTCTCCAACACCATTTATTAAAGAAACTGTCCTTTCCTCATTGCTTGTTATTGGAAACTTTGTTGAAAATGAGTTGGCTGCAAATATATGGATTTATTTCTGGGTTCTCTAGTCTATTCCTTTAATCTATATGTCTGTTTTTAATGCCAGTATTATGCTTATTTGGTTACTATAGCTTTGTAGAATATTTTGAAGTCAGGTAATGTGATGCCTCCAGCATTACTATTTTTGCTCAGGATTGTTTTGACTGTAAGTCTTCTCGGGTTCCATATAAATTTTAGGATTTTTTTTTTCTGTTTCTGTGAAGCATGATATTGGTTTTTTGATAGGGATTGCATCAAATCTATAAATTGCTTTGAGTAGAATTGTCATTTTAACAATATTAATTCCTTCGATCCACAAACATGGAATATCTTTCCAATTTTTTTGTGTGTCTTCTTCAGTTCCTTTCATCAGTGTTTTACAGTTCTCTTTGTATAGATCTTTCAATTCTTTAACTAAATTGGTTTATAGGAGTTTTATATTATTTGTAGCTCTTGTAAATAAAATTACTTACTTGATTTCTTTTTTTTTTTTTGTGAGGAAGTCTCACCGTGTTGCCCAGGCAACACTACTAGTACTTAGTTATTTTACAAGGCCAACATTACCTTGATATCAAAATCAGACAAGGACATAACAAAAAAGAAAACTACAGGCCAATATCATTGATAAGTGTAGATGCCAAAATCAATGCAACTTCCACCTCCCAGGTTCAAGCGAATATCTTGTCTCAGCCTTCCGAGAAGCTGGCATGCACCATGCCTAGCTAGTCTTTTGTATTTTTAGTAGAGGTGGGGTTTCAACATGTTGGCCAGGCTGGTCTAAGTTTAGAAGTATTCCCTCCTCTTCATTTTTTTTTGAAGAGTTTCGATAGGATTGGTATTAGTTCTTCTTTAAATGTTGGGCAACTCAGCAATAAAGATATCAAATTCTGGGCTTTTCTCTGAGGAAAAGACTTTTTATTATAGCTTCAGTTTCATTACTCATTATTGGCTTGTTAATGTTTTCTATCTTTCATGATTCAATCTTGGTAGGTATTATGTGTCCAGGAACTTATTCATTTCTGCTAGGTTTTCTGATTTGTTGGAATGCAGTTGTTCATAATAGTGTCTAATGATTATTTGTATTTCTGTGGTCTAAGTTGTTTTGTCTCCTTTTTTATTTATTATTTTATTTATTTGGGTCCTCTCTCTTCTTGTGTTAGTGTAGTTAATTTTATTTATTTTTTCAAAAAAAAGCCTTTTCATTTTGATGATATTCTGTATTTTTTCAGTATCAGTTTTCTTTATTTCTGCTCTAAACTTTATTATTTTTTTTCCTTCTGCTAATTTGGGTTTTGGTTTGTTCTTGATTTTTTAGTTCTTTGAGGTTAATCATTAAGTTGTGTATTTGAAGTTTTTCTGCTTTTTTGATGTAGGTGTTTATTGCTATAAACTTCCCTCTTAGCACTGGTCTTACTGTATCCGATAGATTCCGTAAGTTGTATTTCCATTTTTCATTTGTTTCAAGAATACTTAAAAATGTTCCTTTTTATTTCTTCATTGACCCATTACTTGTTCAAGAGCACATTGTTTGATTTCCATGTGTTAGTGTATTTTTCAAAATTTCTCTTGCTATTCATTTCTCGTTTTATTATATTGGGATCTGAAAACATACTTGATATGATTTATGCTTTTGATTGAATTATTTTCCACTGTTTCTCCTACTTTAATATTGAGACGTAGGAAGTTTTTCAAAGGTTGTATGCAACAATATTTAATTGTGATGTCCATCTACTTTTGTGGGGATAATTAACAGGGGTGTGTGTGTGTTTACATTAAAAAAATGACATCTTTCCATAACTAAAGCTTCAGATTTTATTTTTCCCAAGGATAAAACAGAATAATGTGTCAGACTCATTTGTTCTCCTCCTCTTAGAACGTATCATTAGGGTACAATAATATCATAAACACTTCAAGAAGTGGCATTGATGGCAAAAATAAAAGCAAATCTGTATTGTTCCATAAATATCTAGTGTAAACTTATGGGGAAAATTATTCACTATTTTTTTACTTTATTTTTTTTACTTTTTTCACTGTTATCTCACATATAATGCCTTGCTAGTAGTTGTAAAGTTAATTTTATAGCAGATATAAGAGTCAATTTTTGTCAGAAAGTCTTCCTGTGTGGGGTTAGTTTAGTCCAAAGTCTTCATTTAAAAAGATAAATTCCATTTTTAAAAATTGCATTTCAAGCCAAAATTGTTTTCAGGGTATTTGATTGCAATGTGTTGCTGAAAGCCAATCTTCAGGGGATCCTTCCTGTTTCTGTCTTTTCTGCTTGGGAAATCCCCATTTCAGTAAATAGTTGCTGGTTAAGGATTCTCTTATATTTCCTTTTTAAAATTTATCATCAGTCTAGTTGTAATACATTAGTAGATGGCTTATTTGGGGGTTTTAACCTTTGGGATATTTCTTTTATGAAATATCCTTTTTTACTTTTAACAGGTTTTAATTGTATCTTCTTCTTCAAAATCCCATTTGCTCTTCTCTGTCTTAAACAAACATGTTACCCTCCCCTCAATTTTCAAGCTACTACTCTTTCTTTTTCTTTTATGGCAAAGAAACAACCACTTAGATTTGCTTTCATTTTCTTCCTACTCTTCCTTCTTGGCAACATGTGTCTTCTACTCTAAGCATTTTACAGTAGATATTTTCTCCATCACAAACTAGCATCCAAGTTACTTAATAAAATAGGAATTTACATTTATTGAATGCTTAGTATGTGTCCCAAATGATATTTTATATAAATTGTCTTATTTAGATCCTTACAAAAACCTTATGATTACATGTTCTTATTAACTTTATTTTGTCTTTGAAGTGACTGAGTCACAGAGAAGTTAAATAACTCACTCATGTTCACACACCTAATGAGTGGCTGAATCAGAATTAAAATCCTGCTGCTGTAATTACTCTGCACAATGCCTGTTTCCTGGCAGTGTTCAATCTAATACAATTATTATTGTCATCCTCTTTAATCTCTCTGCTAATTCCAATAGAGTTAAGCAATCCTTCATTTTAATTTTTTTCTTTTGAATTTGAAATAAGCATGGACTCTAGAGAAAGTTACAAAAATAGTGCTAATACGTGAAGTCCTATGTATCTTTTATCCAGCTTCCTCCATTGGCAACATCTTGTATAAACGTACTGCAATAACAAAATGGGGACACTGAAATTAGTAATCTATTGGTAAATAGACTACAAACCTTGCTGAGTTTTTACAGGTTACTACATACATTCGTTTTCCTGTGTTTATATGCAATTTTCTCCCTCATGTAGGTTTGTGTAGCCACCACTGCAATCCATCACAAGAGAACTTCCTTGTGCTTTATATTTGACATCTCTTATCCATTTCTGTTCCTGTCCTCTGCTAACCTCTAGACTGCTCTTCATCTCTACAATTTTGTCATTTTGAGAATTATATATAAATAGGATTATCTTATATTCCCTTTTTAAAATGTATCATCAATCTAGTAATACATTAGTAGATGGTTTATTTGGGGGTTTAACCTTTGGGATATTTCTTTTATGAAATATCCTTTTTTCTTTTAACTTAGGTTTTAACTGTCTCTTCTTCAAAATCCTGTCTGCTCTTCTCTGTCCTAAACAAACATGTTACCCTCCCCTAAACATTCAAGCTACTGCTCTGTTCTTTTTCTATTATGGCAAAGAAACACCCGTTTAAATTTGCTTTCATTTTCTTCTTACTCTTCCTTCTTGATAAAATGTGGCTTCTACTCTAAGCATTTTACAGTGGATGTTTTCTGCATTACAAACTAGCTTCCCAGTTACCTAAAAAAGTAAAAATTTACATTTATTGAATGCTTATTATGTGTCCAAAATGATGGTGACTTTTGGAAATTGACTTGTTTTCACTAATCCAAATGACCTTAAGATTTGTCTGGATTGTTTCATGTAGAGACACTTTATTCCTTTGTATAGATAAGTAGTATTCCATTGTGTGGTGGTTTTAAACTTTGATTACCCTTCACCCAATGAAGGACATTTTGGTTGTTACCAGTTTTTCTTTTTCTTTTTTTTTTTTTGCTATTACAAATTAAAATGCTATAAATATATGTGTTTATTTGTGTGAACATGAGTTTAATTGCTTAGCATAAATGCCCAAGAGTGTGAACCCTATTTAGTATGGCAAGAGCACATTTAATTTCATAAAAAATGGCTAAACTATTTTCCAGAGTGTTTATACCATTTCACATTGCTACCAAAAAACATTTTAGCTACTAATAGGTATATAGTGATATCTTAAGATGGCTTTAATTTCATTTCCCTAATAGCAAATGATGTCAATGTTTTTTCCAAGTGCTTGTTTGCTATCTGTATCCTCATTTTAGTGAATTATCTGTGTGTGTGGTTTTTGTTTTTTTGTGTGTGTGGGGGGGGGGGGTTGTTTGGCTTACTTTCAAATTGGATTTTTGCCACTTCACCGTTGAGTTTTGAGAGTTTTTCATACATTGTCATACATTGTTGGATATGTGGTTTGCAAATATTTTCTCCCAGACTATAACTTGCTTTTTCATTCTCTTAACATATGTTTCATAGAGGAAAGATTTTCAGTTTTGATGGAATCCAGTTTATGCGAACAACCCACCATGTCATTCCTCAACTCCTGACTGTAGTCCTTAGCCATTCTGTCTTCTTTCTGACTTTCAGAGATTGCCTATATTTGTTACAGTATTTCTAACAGATTTCAATTTTAAGGTGGTGATATAGGGAGGAATAGGTCTACTGCCTCTTCCTAGAAGCAGAAGTCAACTTTCATTTTAAAAAATTACCTAACACAGTTTCTGAGACATTTTATTTTTGCAGCATTCTCCTAATATCTAGGACTCTGAGTGATTTTCCTTGTCTGTTCTCTATCAAATCTCGAATTTAGACATCTTTCCAAGATCTCTTCTAGCACCTCTCAACTGCCTCCCTTTCATTGTCTACAGTCTCTTGACAGTAACAGTCAACCTCTGGACCAAATCTTCATTTCCATTTAAATAATTCCTCGGTTTATATTTCTAGCCTAGATCTCAGAACTTTATTTACCTATTTTCATTTTGTTATCTTCTTCAAGGTTTTCTTTTTTTTTTTTCATATTTTCATCTGGATATCTCCTTAGAGCTTTGTTTTCATATTTTCATCTCAGTATCTTCTCTAAAATAGTCCAATGACACATCAAATGAAATTGTTTTGTAACAAGGGCAATATCTTGGAAATAACAATCAGCATTTTTTCCTGCCTTTTGAATAGAAGGGATGCGCATCTGCCTATTGGAAAAAGATAGTTCACAGAGGTTGAGGAAAGACTGAAGAAAGAAAGAGTAACATTCTGATGTTCCATGTGGGATTTTTACAGTAAAATTTTGAAATATAAAGTTTGAGAAGAATTTTCTAAATTCCTTTAACCTTCATTTAGGATTATTAAGGCCCAGACAAAGAAAACCTAATTGTGAAATCTCTCCCACTGTTCACCCTCAGCCATGAAGTGAAATTCAGGAAGAATGTTATTAACTGAAGGATGTAAAAGAGAAGGCTGCCCCTTTTGGATCTAGGAGATTATTGAAGTGGATTGCAGACTGCAGAAGGGAATGGAAAGCTCAGTGTCAAGGATCATGTTTTCAAATCTCCTATCTTCTCCTGGGCCAATCCTAAGGAGGTTGTAAGGGAGCCTTGGAAGTATCTAGGGGCTTAGTGGAGGAATGGCAAGGGAAGAAGACTTTTGCTCTTCTCTTAAAGAACATTGTTCTAGAGTTGTCTCTGTACCAATTCAACTCTAAAATTTCATAAGAAATGTAATAGTTTTCAACTCAGCATGATAGTGTTTTAATCTGTTCCCCCTGCTAATCCTAGTAAATGTTATAATTTTGAAAAATAGCCCCTCTCTCTATTGAATATGTATTTTATGTAGTCCCTCCTGTGACAGAGGAAATCTCATTCTGAGTTCTGTATATGTATATGTTTGTTAATGTTCCATCCATCAGAAGATTGATGACGTGGAAGTTTAACAAAGGATGAAGGAGAAGTTGAACTCAGGTGTGTAGAGAAGAGCGAGTCAAGTAAACAAGACGAATCACCAGGAGTTAGTGCCAGAGGCAAAAAAATGGAGAAATCAATGAAGAAAAGAAGTTGGAGAGTCTATAGAATTGTAAAGTTTGGGACTAAAATGCTGGAAACTTGGGCATGAGAGGACATTTCTACTTAGGCATTAGAACCAGAATTAGAGCTATCTACTTTAGTTGCCCAGGAACCTAGAGATGAAGCAGCAGAAAGACAGAAATATTTCTAAAGCATAGGAAGAAAAGGGAGAAGCATAAAAACAGGATCAAATTAGAAGAGAATGTAATATGGCATAGGCTTCGCCAAAAGTAATTTAATAGATGTCAAAATATAAGATGCATAATGTGATCCTGACCAGTGACTATCAAATATTCCATAAAGGCTTCTACACCCATGAATTCTTTGTGGGAAAACATTTTGATGTGTGGAAACTGGAAAAGGGCTATTTTTATGTCTACATTCATGTAGAACAGGGCAAAGGCAGCCCTTGAGAATTCGAGATCTAGATGACTTTAACATAGACATTTCCAGAACATTGGCATAAGCCTTGGAAATTTACCACCTCAGGAGCTGGTGGAGAATGGGGATACAAGGTGTTATTGGGATAAATGTGAAGAAGAAAGAGGAGCAACTGGCTTATTGAATGGGCTGAGTTCAGTGGGATATACAGAAAAGGTTCATTTTATTTTTCAACAAAAGTGTTTTCAGATTTGTTCTGTGGGATCTGCCTTCTTTTTCTCTGAACAGTATCATAGACATAGTTTTCTAATGTCTTCACCCATAAAAATAGTTTTATGGTAATTCAAATTCACTTTCAGTATTTAAAAGCTCAATGCATTCTAAGTCTAATCTTTAGTCTAATGTGCAACCATTATTATTAGCTAAGGCCTCACTTTACATTTGGAGAAGGGAGTTGTGATCTGTGTTGTTTATTTTTTATTTTTTTTGCATCCATCTTCTCCTCAGCCTGGTTTCTAATTTGGAGGACAGAGAAGAAATATTAAAGGAAGAGTAAACAAGTCTTATGTGATTAACAATGCTGTATTTCATCAATTTCAACCAACCCTTTGGTTATAAATGGTATCCAAAGAATGGTGTCCTTTGTAGAATATATATTGGACTCTGGAGGAACTCCTTTACCCTAACCATGGAGATACTCACCTTATAGTGTCCTGAAAGAGGTTATGCGATCTGGTTAACCTCTTTGCTACTGTAGTTCACTTTCTTTGTCTAACTATACATAATCTAACAGACGTAAAGGTAAAAATCTTGGACCATTGACTGTGTGACACTGGGCAAGTTACTAAACATCTAAATCTCACATTTGTAAACTTGAAATTGTACCTTCCACTTAGATACAATAATTTAAGCTGTATAAAGTGCTTAGAGCAGTGCCTGGCACATAGTGTATTATATTATCTATTGTTATTGGAGTTGGATTCCTCCATGCGAGCAAGAATAGCAAAGAGTAGGGGAAGGCTGGACCCACCAAAATTGCTGCATCCTTATCTTGCTAAATAGAAAAGTAAAGTTTACCTCACTGCTAACCACTGTCTCCTAGCTGTAACTTCATGTACCACTCCAGCTAGCTACTCAACCAAAGGGAACAGAGAAAAGACAAAGCTCTCTTTACTGACAAATTTCCCTCAATGTGTGTTCATAATAAACCTCTAGCCATCTCTTAGCACACTTGAAAAGAGAGAGATTTTGACAGAGTCTACTTGGTTAATTCCGTCTAGCACCTCACTTTAGAATATGGGGGCCAGGCACGATGGCTCACACCTGTAATCCCAGCACTTTGGGAGTCTGAGGTGGGTGGATCACTTGAGGTAAGCAGTTTGAGATCAGCCCGGCCAACATGGTGAAACCCTGACTCTACTACAAATACAAAAATTAGCCAGGTTTGGTGGCAGGCACCTATAATCCCAGCAACTTAGGAGGCTGAGGCAAGAGAATTGCTTGAACCCAGGATGCAGAGGTTGCATTTAGTGAAGAATTCACTGCTGCACTCCAGTCTGGGCAAAAGAGCAAGACTCCATTGGAAAAAAAAAAAGAATATAGGAATACTGTTCAACTATTATCTTCATTGTCAAATCTCTGGCTAAATTCTGAAACAACAGATACAAAATTTTGTTTAGTAACCTATTAAGGGACAAAAATTCTAAAATGGAGATTATAAAAAAAAAGGAGGAAGCCCTTTCAAGCACTGGGTGGTAACAACTACCTAACTGGTCCTTCAGTTTTGTTACATGCAGTAGGTTGATTCTTGGATGTTTTATTTTTCATCCTAAAGTTATAAATCTTATTAGTGGGCTTAAAAAAATGCTTAATTTTTGGCTAGGCATGATGGCCCAATACTGTAATTTCAGCACTTTGGGAGGCCAAGGTAGGAGGATTGCTTGAGGCCAGGAGTTCAAGACCAACTTGGGCAACATATTTCTACAAAAAAGAAAAATTAATAAAAATAAAAGAAAGAAAATAAAGGAAGATGTATATATTTTTTTCTTGTATTCTATTCCTTGAATTTATTCAGTTTGGGAGCTTTGTTGTAAGGCAGGAAAGTAAGAAAATGAAGACATTTTCCTGCAACATTTAAAAAGCCATCAAATTCTGTATAAAAAAAAGAAGTTGGTTTTAAATACACTGTTACGAAAGATTCAGAAATCATAGATTCCATTTTAATTTATAACATAGTACGTTAAAAGTAGTAGCATGTTGTCTGTTTGAAAAATGTAATTTTAGACTTACAGCGGGGGAGAGAGATCCAAGATGGCCGATCACTAGCAGCTCAGGATTGCAGCTCCCAGTGAAAGCGCAGAGAGCGAGTGGATGCCACACTTACCAACAAATTTTTGCTGCCCACAGACCAGGACATTCCCAGTGGAGGAGCCCCATGGGTTGCCAGCGCGACCCTTTCGGCTGACACGGATATTTTGCCGGCGCCTCAGCCCAGCGGCTCTTGGTGCGGAGTAAACGGGACTGGGTCTCCTTTTGGATGATGTTTGGAACTCTGGGAAGTCAGAGCAGTCCATCCAGCTGATTGAAAAAGGGACTGAAGAGGGAAGCCAGACCAGAGACCGCCGGGCAGAAAAGCACCATGAATTTCAATGCTGCTGTTTTAGCAAGCATTGCGGGTTGCCGCAGTGAAAATTACACAGATTCTGGAGCTGGGAATTAACAAGCTGGATGTCCACTCAGAGACCTAATTTGAAAGTTGGTAATTACAAAGACGACAGGTGGATAAAACTACAAAGATGCCAAGAAGCCACCATAAAAAAACTGAGAACTCTCAAAATTAGAATGTCTCTACTTCTACAGAGGACACTAGTTCCTCATCAGTAATGGAACAAGGCCTGATGGAAAACGAGTGTGAAGAATTAATGGAATCAGGCTTCAGAAGGTGGATAATAAGAAACTTCTGTGAGCTAAAAGAATATGTTCTAACCCAATCCAAAGAAACTAACAACTTTGAAAAAAGGTTTGACGAAATGCTAACTAGAATGGACAATTTAGAGAGGAATATAAACGAATTAATGGAGCTGAAAAACACAATATGAGAAATCCGTGAAGTATGCACAGGTTTTAATAGTCGAATTGATCAAGCAGAAGAGAGGATATTAGAGGTCGAAGACCAATTTAATGAAATGAAACGAGAAGATAAGATCAGAGAAAAAAGAGTAAAAAGGAATGAGCAAAATCTCCAAGAAATATGGGACTATGTGAAAAGACCTAATTTAGACTTAATAGGTATACCTGAAAGTGACGAAGAGAATGAAACCGAGCTGGAAAATATTTTTCAGGATATTATCCAGGAAAATTTTCCTAAATTAGCAAGGTACAACAATACTCAACTCCAGGCAATACAGAGAACTCCACAAAGATATTCCTCAAGAAGACCAACCCCAAGACACATAATTGTCAGATTTACTTGGATTGAAATAAAGGAGAAAATACTAAGGGCAGCCAGAGAGAAAGGCCAGGTTACCCATAAAGGGAAGCCTATCAGACTCACAGCAGATCTCTAAGTAGAAACTCTACAAGCCAGAAGAGAGTGGGGGTTAATATTTAACATCCTTAAAGAAAAAAACTTTCAATCCAGAATTACATATCCAGCCAAACTAAGTTTTACAAGCCAAGGAAAAATAAAATTTTTTGCGAACAAGCAAGAACTTAGAGATTTTATCACCACCAGGCCTGTTTTACAACAACTTCTGAAGGAAGCACTAAACACAGAAAGGAAAGACCAGCAGCAGTTATCCTAAAAACATACCAAAAATTAAAGAATATTACAACAATGAAGAATTTACAGCAACTAACATGCAAACAGCTAGTTAGCCTTAAATAACAGTATTACACTCACATATATCAATATTAAGCCTAAACTTAAAGGGATTAAATGCCCCAATCAAAATATACAGTTAGACAAACTGAATAAAAAGTTAAAACCCATTGGTACGCTGTATTCAGACCTTTCTTATAGGCAAGGACACACAAAGACTTAAAGGGATGGAGGAAGATCTACCAACCTAATGGAGAGCAAAAAAAAAAAACAAAAAACCACGATTTGAACTCAGACCTGGAACAAGCAAATTTAAAAAATATTTACAGAACTTACCACCCCATATCCATAAAACATATATTTTTTTCAATATTGTGTCATACCTATTCTAAAAGTGATCACATAATAGGAAATAAATCACTTTTTAGTAATTGCATAAGCATTTCACAGACTTAAATGAAATCCTGAGCAATAGAGCAAGATTCTTGTTCTCTCCCCATTTCTTTCTTTTTTCTCTTTTATTCTACTTCTTTCTTTCTCTTAAAACTCCCCCTCGCTCTTTCTCTTTCTTTTTCTCTTTTATAAAAAAAATGTAATTTTAATAATTGTTAACATTTTTTCTTTACTCCAAATATATGATGGACAGTTTGGGCTATTAAATATGTCCCATCTATTGATCAGATTTCTCAAATTCCTCAGCTACACTTTATTTTACCTTAATTTATGAACTTAATTAGCAAATATCACAGTTTTTCCTTCATAATGCAGTGGATTTGACTCCCTTATAGTAACACTGTTTCATGTGTTTAATGGATAAAACATATTGATAGAATTGCAATGACTGCATGGGGGAATTATTTTTTGGAGAATTGGACAAACAACACAGGTTTGATAGGTTCAGCTTTTTGCTTTGAGTTTTTAGGTTTTAATTTTTTGAAATTTTAGTTGTTGGTAAAAGCAAATATGCTTGAGACAATCAAAGAATCAACCTTATATTAACAAATTAACAGGTGTAACTTTTTATTTCAAATAAAAATGAGAAGATAAGGGAGAATATTAGGGTATAGAAAGGTTTAGCAGAAAATGAAGTATCAGGAAAACTTAATTATGGAGAACTGATATTTTCTTTCCAGTTTACCCAAGACTAACTCTTGACTTGAAGTTAGCGTTTAATGAATATCTAATGAAGACCTCAAGTATAAGATTTTGCATAAAATAATTTCTTAATCAATAGTAGGTATTATTAAGATCATCAAAATATAGAAATGCTTTAATCTCTTGTCAATAAAATGTTTAATATGAGTTTGAGGCATTGAAATAAATCACATATATTTCCTATCTTACAGATAATGAAAATTTAATTTCATTAAATTGCTTTATAAATACATGTTCTCTCATCTATTTCTTGTTTTGGGGTATTTAAATCCCAGACTTAATGCTGAGTTCATGTTTCCACTCTCAAAATTGTATTTTTTTCCTGAAAAGATCCAAAATATTACCAACATTCTATATTCTTAATAGTAATACAATTTTAATAATTAGAAGAGAAACAGTGTGTCCTATTGAAAAGCACATGGTACTTGTTATTGTGTTTTACTTTGATAGTTTGTCATGGAGTTACAATGATATTTGGTAGGTTTTAATTATCCCCTACAAGGCATATTAATAAGAACAGTAGCTAAATTTTTTCCAGCCCCTACTAAATTCTAAGCAGTGCACATTCTACATGCATAGCACATTTATTTTTTATTTTTTGTAAAAACCTTACTCTTACCTCCATCACATATATAACAGAACAGATACTTAGAAGGTTAGGTTTCTTTTCCCAAAGTCACATTTTTACTGCTTTTAGTAGGCTAGATCTTATACCCTTTATTTTAAGACCAAAGGCAAAATTTAATGCCTATTCCTCTTAGATTTCATTTTTCAAGTTTCATTCTATCATTTTGACCCATTGGCATCCTTCCAGTCTTGTTTCTGTCATCCCACATATTAAAAATTCTTCCTAGCTCTTGAAACCTACCAGTGGATAATACCTTCAGTGGCATCATCCTGATTATAGATAAAAATGTTGAACAGATTGGTGCCAAGCACAGAGCCCTGAGGTCTGTTTCCAGGAAGCTTCCCAATTGCTGTAAGAATTCATCATTCAACATACTATAAGGGACATTGATTAATAAGTCTTGTATTACCTCTCATTAATCCCATTTTTTCTTCATCTGGTCCACAGACTTTGTCAAATTCTTTCTGCTTTTCTTCTATAACACTTCTATCTTAAGAATGAATTTGCTATTCTGTCGACTGATGTGGTGACGGTAGTGGAAAGGGGAAAAATTTGCAGAATACAATGTAAATGTGAATCATCTATAAACAATTATTGATTCACAAAGCAAGAAAACATCTCAGAAAGTACCCCAATACATTCTCCCCTATACAGGTGGGTTAATTTATTCAGTTCTTAAATCTCTACAGGTTCTTATGCTTTTTGGTAACAGTATCTATACCAGATATGTAAATTTTCATAATGTCACAAGTTCTGCATAGGTTCCTTTTGGTTATTCAATATAATATATTTTTTTATTCTGTCATTTCCAAGAGATATTTAACAGGGGAGTCTGATATTTATTTGATAACATAAAACTTACAGGTACACCTGGAAAAATCTCTATCTTCTTTCATGACCTATTATAGATCCATTAATGCCAAATTTAATAAAATATCTCTTGCACATATTTATATTTTTAGTTTAATTCTTAATGTGTTCCATATGTTTACTACTTAACTGCTCAAAGTATCTTGTAACCCTTTAATAACGGTAGTTTTTGAAAATAGGAATAGCACAAGCTTTGGAAATCAGTGCAATTATATATGTTTTAACTGTGTATGGTTTTTGGGTTTCTGGAGATATAATTGGATTTGAGATATTAACAATGTTTTGAAATATTTATCAAGCATATACTATTTATACAGTACCTTACCCACTGCAGATGCTTAATAAATATTTGTTTTAAAATGCTTGTATGTTATCAAAGAAATTAGTGCATTTCATTTTCTGTATTATAAAACTTTTTTGAGTTTGACTGTATATTACTTTTAGTACCTTATTATTTGGTAGATAAATCCATTTCAGTAACTTTCAAGGTCTTATAGACTTCAATTCTGTATATTTAAAATTGTACTTTCTAAACTAAAGTCCCTGTTGATTCAAGTGTAGTTTTACATGAGAGATAAGCCTATTCTTGCCTATTACATTTTTCCATATCTAAATTTTTGCCAAATCGATTATATTCATTCTGTTCTATACTAATTAATTGGAATGTAAGCTTTCAGGTATATGTGACCATTGTTCTTTGCTTAAGAACATCTTAAGACTTTTTTTGGTTTGTTTTTATTTCTGTCATTTACTCTGAGATGACTATTTTAAGAAATACTTCTACCTGTTAAATACTGGTTTAATTCATTACAATCAAAGAGTCATTATAGTATCTCAACTAGGCTTTGTTCTAAAATTTATTTTTTTGTATGGTTCTTTAGTGAATGGATACAATTTAACCACTATTTTCCAGGAATGCTAATCATTTACATCATTAAAATCTCCCATTATAGCCAATGTCATGCTCTTCCTTTCCAGAGGAAAAGTTTTAAAAATGTACACATTTCTGTACATTCTCAAGCCTACTTACATAGTCTCAAAACAATGTATCTCTGTTTGTTAAGCCCAGGAACTTCAGACATATGTATATATTATGTTTGTCCCATTTTAAAGGCTAATAAATTTTTAAAATGTAGAAATAAAAAATAGTAAACATATAAACAGTACAATAATGGTGATATGTATTATTTTGTATAATTACATATAATTTAAATATATTAGAAAGTAATTGAAAATTTGAATCTGGATGCTGCTTTATTAAGACAACAAACAGGAAACTTATTCTTAAATTCAGAATTAAATACTCTATGCAATGCTATCATTCATTAACAATTTTTAGATAAAAGAGACTCTTGAGCTTGGCCCCACACATTTACCTAACATTTCTCTGAAGTTTTCATCACTTATTCTAAGAAGCTCTTGTTCAGTGAATATATTTTTTGACTGTTATTAAATTTGGGTTACTAGTTTCTCAGATTTGCTTTAAGATCTCTGAGGGAAAAATCCAGGGCTTCAACATTAGGTACCTAATGCATAATGTCTGCTTTCAAAACAATGCACAGGGAAATGTGACCCTGCGCTTGGGAATTGAAATCTTGCCAATTGCACTGAAGTGTTACATTCATTATGTCATACCACACACATCTGATAAGGGCAGACATAATGTTGTTGGATAGGTTCTTGCATACAAAAACTCTGTAGGTCAAGTAAAGAGCTGTTTTTCATTTAATAACTGAACTATGCAGGTGCTAATTTAAACCATATGCAGGACAATGCAGAAATATGTTACTCCACAGTAGAATGGTTGTGTGTGGGGTCGGGGTGGGTGAGAGAGAGAGAGCGAATTGGTATTAGGGGGAATTTTTTGATTAATTAAGGTGCCTATGCTCTGGTTAGTTTAAACCAGGGAGTTCAATTGACATAACTTTGTAAAAACTAAAGCTTGCAGAAAACTGTCATAATGCTGAATTTTTTTCCTGTTCCTTCTCTTCACACACCCTGACTTTTTGAAGCTCCCCATGGACCAGTTCATTTGAGAGAAACATATTGGACACTGGGAAAGGCCAAATTAGGGCTGAGGCAGAAATTGACTCCCTCATTAAATATGCCTGCCATGGGATCTACATAGTGTATCTGGCACAAGTAAAACTGAATGATTCAGGTTCTTAATATTTTTCATCTTCTTGTGGGAACTGAGTTAGAAAAAGAACCCCAGAGGTAACATGCTAAGAACCATTTTCACAATTTAATTGAAAATTTACACTGACCAGCCAAGTATAGCATACATATTGAAGATTAAATAAATCCATGGGAACATTAATGAAAAAGAATTTAATGCTATTAGAATCAAACCCTAACTCCTTAGATTGTTGCCCTATTTAGTGAAATATACATTTCATAATCTTCTACTCATGAGTGGCAATTGCTCACGAGTTCATTCTGGTCATTCTCACACCGAGATGCTATTATTTCCTGACTTATGTCTATGATGAAAAGATGGCTTAGAGAGCAGCAGCAGGGAGGAGGAGCCTTTGGCTCAGAGAGTGTCAGGCCCCTTGGTGGATTATGCTTCTCTAGATTTCTGTGCTTGCTTTTTCTCTTTTGTGAGGCTAAGTTAAAAAAAATGCTTTCATTTGTGTTGCAAGTATTTTTCTCTGACTTCTTCAAAACATCAGGAGAACTAAACGATTCTTCCATTTATTATATTTATAAAAATCCTACTAAATATAGAAATGCTGCCCCAGTTCTCATATTTTCATGTGTTTTACTGCTGTTAATCAACTGTGAGGTTAACAGTATAGTGTCAGTACATGAATGCAACCCCAAATTCCAAGGAACTAGAACATTTTGGTAGAATATAATTATTTGTCTTTCTTTGGTGCTTCACCAGGAGGATGGCCTTTCTTGAGCCTAGATTTTCTCCTGTGATGTGAAGCACTTGTCCTGTAGAATGAAAATATGGACAAATTCCTGCCAAAGATGCATGTAAAAACTACAGCACAGTGATTTGGTGGCATGTGCATGGTATAACATTTCTGTTTCTTCCTTTATACTTCCAGCTGAAACCTCCTGACTGCTGTTCTTTATATACCTGTTCTTACTTTCCTATAGCTTTCAAATTAGATGTATTCCCTCTGATATAACTATATATGCCAGTCTTATAACTTCCAATGGCAAATACTTTGCAATTGTTACTATTCTTCCTTAGAAAACACTTTTCCCTCTTAAATAAAACCTGAACCCTCAGCTAGACATTCAAGTCATTCCACCATCTGGCCCAATTTACCAGCCAACTTTCTCTCCTACTGATCTCCAATGTGAGTCTCCATTCAAGTCAGTCCATGCCATCACAAGACTTCTCACCTCTAACCTGAGCTCACTCAATTCCACTTCCCTGGAATGTGCTCCTCCCTTCTTTCTGTTTATTAAATCTCCATATTTCACACTCCCATGTCAAACCCCAGCTCTACCACTCAGGATAACTCTTGCAGTTATTTTTTATGGTATCTCAGAATTTCATACCTAATAGGAGCTTTGTAAATAATCTATCATAATGTCCTCATTTTATAAATAAGAAAACTGAGACCCATGGAAGATAAAATTGCTAGCTAAAATTGCAGTTGTAGAAAGTTTTAAACAGGGAGAATTTACACTGAGGTGAGCCTTTGCAGTTGTAAATTCTTTGAGATCAGGGTTTGGGTCTTATATCCAACACTGAGTAAGCATGTACATGCTTTGTAAATAATTTGTTGATGACATTCTGATCAGATTGACATGATAGAAATTAGTGACCATTTTTATTCATCTGAAGGCTGTCTACAACATAGAGCATTAGCTTCCATCATTAGAAATTTTACAACCCAAATGTCCATTAATGATAGACTGGATAAAGAAAATGTGGCACATATATACCATGGAATACTATGCAGCCATAAAAAAGATCAGTTTGTGTCCTTCCCAGGGACACGAATGAATCTGGAAACCACCATTCTCAGCAAACTGACACAAGAACAGAAAACCAAACACTGAGAGAGAGATCCAAGATGGCGGATCACTAGCAGCTCAGGATTGCAGCTCCCAGTAAAAGCGCAGAGAGCCAGTGGACGCCACACTTACCGATAAATTTTTGCTGCCCACGGACCAGGACATTCCCAGTGGAGGAGCCTCACGGGTTGCCAGCGTGACCCTTTTGGCTGGCGCGGCTTTTTTGCCGGCGCCTCGGCTCGGCGGCTCTTGGTGCGGAGTAAACGGGACTGAGTCTCCTTTTGGATGATGTTTGGCGCTCTGGGAAGTCAGAGCAGTCCATCCAGCTGACTGAAAAAGGGCCTGAGAAGCCAGACCGGAGACCCCCGGGCAGAAAGGCACCACGAATTTCAACGCTGCTGTCTTA